>WHYT01013221.1:157048-167648 GCA_009806455.1 Tetrax tetrax
GGGAAGGGAAGGGAAGGGAAGGGAAGGGAAGGGAAGGGAAGGGAAGGGAAGGGAAGGGAAGGGAAGCTGCAATTTCAAATTATTCAATCAGGATCCAATTGCCAAAAAGTTTCTAATTTGGATGCCTAAGTTTAGACACCCAAAATTGACAGGTAAAGTACTTAGTACAGTTAAAGGCATCTGTGGTTGCTGATTGATTTTCGGTCAGTTTTGAATAAGTGACTTTATGTTCCAAGATTTTGAAGCATCTAGAATTAGAGGTGATGTATAAAAATGTGGGAAACAATACTTAATGACAAGTGTAAGAATCTCATATTAGGCCCCTATCAGTAAACATCTTTGGATTAATTTATATAACAAAACAAAATCCCAGCCTGAACCTCAAAGGACTGACTCACATTTAAAAGACTTAAGTGCATTGCCAGGCTTATTCAAAAAAATGACTTTTTAAAAAAAAAAAAATCAAACCCCTAACTGAAATAGACATTATAATAAAAAAGTCCAGCCCAGACATGCCCCTATAGTGGCAAAAAAGTCATTTGAGTGGTAAGTACCTGGTAAAAATCACATTTGCCAGTGTAGGTTGGCCAGAGCCAGCAACATATTTGAAACAACCCAATGACTTTCAGTAAACGATGCTCCTAGAGGTAAAGCTGTATATCAAAATACATAGCAGGTCAAAAATTCTCAACCAGCTCTAGATAAGTGGATTTTGGCACAGGGCCAGTGCAATGCAGAAATACCAGCTGAGATCCTGGAAATAGCACAGCTGCATTAACAGGGCATTATGGCCAGCCTAATTAGTCTTATTAGTGGCACACTGCATGTTGCGGCTTAGATCCCTCGTTCACAGAAACATGTCTGAGCATCTTACCCCGTAGGCCTGAATATTTTCACTGGCACTCTTCAGTAGGAAATATTCCTATTAGAACATCCTTGCATACTCTCGTGTCAATACATGTAATGTACTAATGAGGAATGTGGTCAGATAGTTTTACCAATTTCTGTCAGCCATTTGGCAACAGCTCCATAAATTTCATCAAGTATAAGTATCACAACGAGGTTAATGATGACAGCAGTTGCGGTCACAGTCACTCGAACATTTGACCTGGTTGTCTCATTTGTGCTGAATGACAAAGCTGCTGCTGTAGTGATTCGGTATACAATCACACCAAACACTGCTGAAAACGTCAGCATAATCTGCAAAGAAATGTACAGATAGATTAGTTCAAGTTTGATACTAGTGTTTAAACAGAAGCTTTGAATGATATGTTGGGTTTGTTGCATGAATTAGCATTGTGTGGTTATTTCTTACAGCAACACAGTAATATGAGGATAATAAAACAAAACTATGAGAATTCAAAACTCTCTAACAGGGATATGATGAAGAAAATGGATGCAGAACTCTGAACAGGCACAACAATTCCCGAAGAATTGCATATCCTCTCTGATTAAAGCTCCACACGTTACTCGTGCTGTACTGGTGAAACTCAGGTAGTTCAGATTCAAACGCAGGTATTAAGCAAGGTCTTCTATCTGGCAATAGGTTCAGATGGCTTGTCCTGAAGGGCCTGTGTGCATGGTGCAGTCAAGCAGATGGGCTTTACTGATTGAAACAGTTTCACCTCTGCACAGCAGAAGTGGCACCTTACACTCCAGCTGTGTCTGCTCAACAGTTGCCAAATTAAAAAACAATAGTAAAAAAAAAAGTTTCCCTTGTTATTATTCTTTTAAGATTGATCTAAACAAGATTACTAGGGCTCCACTTTACATTTCTGTCCCAGAAATCAGTTGCTATATCAGCATCCTTCACGGGCTGGCTTTGACCCATGAGATGAGGAAAGTCAGTCCTGCTACTTAAGGTCAAGTTCCCACAAGCATAGTTTGAATTTCACAGGGCTGTGGCATTCTGTTTTTTAAAAAATCCCACTCCGCAATGAAAAAAAATCAATAAAATAACAATAAAAAAATAGCAAATCTTTATAGCCATAGCAGGAAAGGGAGAGAGGGTACATTTTTCTTTCATTTTTGCCTTTGGCAATAATTCCAATGTACATTCATTATTTTAGGTAAAATATCTTGAATCCTCAGATGAAAGAGACTACCTAAATGTGAAAGATTAGACTACTGCAATTATTTCAATAGGCCTAGGGGCCCAGATTCACAACACAGTTTTAAGGAAATTTAACAGTTCATTTTAATGACAGACCAATAGTTTACTGAATTCCTGTATACAGAGGAAGGTTGTCTTATTAAAAAGTACTATTGCAAAAGAACTGGAACAAGAATCAAAGCTATATTAAAGGCTGAAGATGAAAATTGGGCACATTTTCTTTTCATGGAGAACTAGTAAACATACTAAAAAAGAATGATTTGGAGAAGTTTCTGGAGATATCAGATGAAATTCACAAGTATGTTTTATGGGAAAATAGTAATAAAATGTCAGATCTAGTAAAACATCTAATTTTTACTTTTTAAAGAATTGTTTCATTAATTTAAATTAAATGTAGGTGGATGGTGAGTTTTTGCTTCATGCTAATATTTTTAATTCAAATACTGGTCTAAGAAAAAAAAATCTAAGCATAAACCACTTTGAATTAAGACATTTCAAATGGCATAAAATATTATTTCCTTTCTTCTTGTAGTTTTCATTGTGTTGAGAAAACATTCTAATTTTTCTGCCCATTTTTCTCTTTTTTTTCTTTTAACTTAACTACAAAACATGCAGATAAATATTTGATGAATGCTGAACTAACTACTAGGGTCTTGCTATGAACACAAAGATCAGAATTTTTTCCTAACTTGCCCATTGCAGAAGTGATAACTACAGTAGAGAGTAATATCCTCAACAAAGAGAAAAAACAAACAGCACCACCTGGCAGTAATCTAATTCCCTTTCCACCTCTACAGTCAGTTTAAGCTCCTTACTTTCTCTTAGTTTGGGTCACAGATTCCTTCCTCTTAATCACCTTCCAAATACTCTTTTTCTGTTTCTTTCCCCTGTGGATTTCTCTGAAATTTTTACTATGGTGATGGACTAGGAAAACCAGCAAAGTAAACTTGTATATATTATCCTGGAGATGATGAGCTCTCTGGGCCTCTATAGACACCTATCTCCATCACAAGCTTCCACTTAGAAATTATATCTTAACAGTTCAGGAAGAAGTTCAACTTCAGGGCAGTTGAGTAGCAAACTCTTAAACCTGACCAAAGGATTTAAGGGATTCATGGCAAGGAGGAAGATTACTGCAGGATGAGATACTATCAGAGGCTTGCACTGTTGTGGCCTTTTCAATTCATGCAGTATCATAGCAAGACACAAAGTTACCGAAAAAAATGTATTTTATTTGTTTAAAGAACAAAGATACTGGTTTTGCAAAAGCACCAGAGCTTCAGAAACTCCTCAGCTGCTCAGCTGTTTTTAAACATCTGCTTAGACACAGATGGAAAAACACTCCTTTAGGAGTCTTCATTAGGAGTCTTCATTATCTGTGCATCCAGTAACAAGAGAAAATTGAGGAGGGCTTGTAGGACTGCACAGTAACTGAGAGCATAGTTCTCACTCCCCAGATGGTCACTGAGGAGTGGTTCCTGTATCATCACAGCATTTCTCCCATTCCTAAAAATATCTATTTTGCCCAAATTCCAGATCATATGGTCACCTTTTGTTCACATGCCTACTTTGGGTCTTATCATTGTCAACATTTCATCTATCCAGTTCTAGCCACTACTATGGCAGACAGTTTCTTCACTGAATATCTGAACTAGTCTGTCAAGGACTGAATTACTTAGAAACAGATGTGAAAATTGGCTCCAGAAAAGGTCACCTACTGAGCCTGGTATGAATGAAGACAAACAGGAAAGCATACTAGATCTGAGAAGGAAGCTATAAAACCCCGTGGGCTAGACTGATAACTTCATCCAAGTAGGATAACAATTTAATGTCCAAATAGTTCTTCGGCTCCCCAGTGGGGCTATTCTAGAGTCAAGTATTATGCCATGTGAGTAAGAATAGGGAAACAGGTCCAAAAGGAGGAACGGGCTGAACGGGCCACGACACTAGTTGATTTTCTTCCTTCCTCTGACTGAGCCAAATGCAATGAACACAAAGAAAGGCTCCAGTAATAGAATTGCTCCATGCCATCCTGTTCTCTTCCAGCAGCTACCAACGTTTTCATCACGCATTTGTAAATCTTTGCTGCAACATGTACCTTCTAAATGTGAAGTTTCTAAACTCTGACATATGTTATTACTAATCACACACATACAAAACTTGTATATGCCCAGCTGAGCCTAGACCTCCTGCTACCACTAGTCTTACTGGGCAAAAACAAGACTTGCAAACTTCTATTCTAAAATCCCTAGGAAAGAGATTGATAATCAAGGATGGATCTTCTGCCTCCTCTGCAGTCAAGTGAAGATTTGTGTACAACAAAAGAGCTGTTACCAGATTTTAAAGCATCCATAAATCTGTAAAATAATCCTTGGAATTATCTGGTGATGTAAAACACCAAGACAGAACCGAAGGCAGCATTTTTTTCCACCTATACTTTTAAAGAAACAAACAACATACCTGGCTTAATAAAGACAGAAGAAAAGCCAGAAAGAAAAAAAAAAAAAAAACCAACACAGTTCTTGAAAGTGGATTCACAAAAGTGAAGTGCACAAAAGAGGTACACGAATTAAAAATAAAGAGAAAAGGTTTTACAGTAAGAAAACCCTTAGCAGCTCCAAGAACCATCAGGGAAAGTACGACACATAAAGCTGGAGGAAGGAGGGGCAGGACACAACAGCATCATCCTATAGCAATGTAGACATCTTAATGGAAAATACCTATGGATTCGTGTCACCAGACCCTTTTGGTCCTGGAAAGGTAGTATTAAAAATTCAGCAATCACTTATGCAGCGCTAGAAAATGCAGCACGTGTTTGTGCATATCTGTGTCTGAATTTTCTACATCTATGTGCTCTATATGTGCACATGCATACATAAATTCAAGATTTCATCACGTGTTATGTATGCAGTGCTTGCAGCTCAAAAAATTCATCTGTTTGAATTATAGTAAGAGAGGTAGATGAAACCAGTTTAGTTTCCTCAGTGCAATTCCTTTGCACAGACTGAAAGCAAACTTTAGTCTGATGTTTCCAATTCCTGTTTAACTAATCTAGTAGAAAAAAAAAAAAGAAACCACATAAAGAGCAGACTGTAATCTCCACATAGGAAAGCAGAGTTGGCTCTCCCTCATCAAGAGCTCACTTGAACTTCACGCATGGTTTGTACATTGTCTCCTGTAGGTGCTTACATCTTACTAATGCTCAAAATATTATAAAAAAATAATTGTGGCCACTTTTCCAAATTCTGAAAGCAAACATAATTCTAGTAGTCACTAACAGAAGTTGAAGAATTGGAGCTCTACATTTTACCTTTATAAATTTCTCTGAGATGTTACAGTAAGCAGGGAGTGTAAGACATAGGTTATGACTCAGGAAGGCACTTTAAGCTCATGCTTAGGGGAGATTTAAACATGTGGTTAAAGTCAAGAGCACATGTGAGCACCCTGTCTGCAAAAGAATGACTTGTTAAAGCTAAATCGGGGCTATAGGCTTAGTGATTCTCAGTATCCTCTGCTTTAAACAAAGTCTCAACTGATGCCAGTTAGAGCTTCTGTCTAAAAAGCAAATCCTTGGTATGGCCTCAGGATGGTACGTTCTCTCAAAGTGTTATCAGTACATTCATATTTACATGAATGACACACCTAATATGTACAGAAAGTATACTTAGTATATAATACATATATCAATAAATATATGCACATACATTTATAAAAATGCAGACACTAATTTGACTTCAATGTGAATATAACATGGTTTTGATTGTCGGAAAAATAAATCTTCACAGGACATCTGTTACAGTATGTGCAAATTTCAGTCAATTAGAAATACACTTAGTTATTTTAAAATAATTTAATCCTTAAGTAAACTTCTCATGTCAGATCATAGAATCATAGAATCATAGATGGTTAGAGTTGGAAGGGACCTTCAAAGGTCATCTAGTCCAACCCCCCTGCAAGGAGCAGGGACATCCCTGACTAGATCAGGTTGCTCAGAGCCTTATCCAGCCTGGCCTTGAATGTTTCCAGGGATGGGGCATCCACCACCTCTCTGGGCAACCTGTTCCAGTGCTCTACAACTCGCATTGTGAAAATTTTTTTCCTAATATCCAATCTAAACCTACCTTCCTCTAATCTAAAACCATTACCCCTTGTCCCATCACAACAGGCCCTACTGAACAGCCTCTCCCCATCTTTCCTGTAGGCCCCCTGGAGGTTCTGGAAGACCGCTATCAGGTCTCCCCAGAGCCTCCTCTTCTCCAGGCTGAACAGCCCCAACTCTCTCAGCCTGTCCTCATACGAAAGGTGCTCCAGCCCTCTGATCATCTTTGTGGCCCTCCTCTGGACCCTCTCCAACAGGTCCTGTGATGTAAACCAGTATATTTTCTTGCCATTTTATACTGGCTCTGGATGTGAATACATTCAGTAATTTCTATAACCAAAGTGATAATGGGATCCTTGACAATGTAATTTAAGGTTTATTAGCCAGACTTTCCTATTGCTATTTACAAAATCTAGCAACTTGATGATGTGTCTACATTCTGTTGGAAATTTTGGTAGGATAGTGCTGTTCACCACTTTACAGCTGGTTGACCCACACATCTTATTCTTGTTCTCAAGCAAGGATTGTATACCATGGTCTTCCTCAACTACAGTATGAATATGTGTTGGACAAATACTGCTCAGCAACAGATTTATTTCACCAGTATGTCACCTGTTCAGGCTCAGCACTTCTGAATGTCATTCTGACAGAGGATGTTATACTGTGCGCATAAATAAATATACAGTGGCTTCCCTTCATCCTGCAATGGAGGATGGAGCATAAACTCTGTGGGAGAGACAGCATCTAGTAATGAACTGCTGTCATTACAGCAAGTCCTCCAGCCAACAGCCTCCTCATAAGTAGCCGTTGTAAAAAAAGAATAAAGCTGGAGGTAGCCATTGAGCTCTATCAGTCTTCTTAGTAGTACAAGTATTTCTCACAAATTGTAGGTTATAACCCTAGCTTTCTTCAGATTTTTAGCATCTTTGACTCTAATTGATTTTTATAATCTTTGGTACTAATTCAGGATTCCACTCAAGATCCTAAATGCAAAGTTTCTCACACCTAATAAATGTGGTGAAATGTAGATTATATTACCATAAATAAAATCAATCCAAAGTTTGCTGCATATCCAGGCATACGGTCACTCCATGTCAGCTTCTCCTTTTCATCCTGTGAGAAAGCAAAAACATAAAATAACAGACGTTATAGAACTGTGCTGTAGGAAATATTAGAGTTAGTAAGATCTGTTATTGAAATACTTTATCGATTACCCTACTCCTGTTGTAATTTTGAAGATGATCGTAGGATTCAAAACATCGATATTTTAAAGCAGATTCTAATTTGAGGGGGAAAAAAAAGGGTAAGAGGCTAAATAAAACTAAATAGAGAATGTCTGCAAAATCAGAATATATCATATGTAACTATGATTTTACTATTTGAAAAAGTGTATCCAGCTCTTACTAGATTTCATAATATGAGGTGAAATTAATGTTTGTTTGCTTTTAGGCAAAGCAAGATTAAGCCATTTCTTTTGAATTGCTTCTTGTAAAACTTCAGAAGAATAGTGCTTGAGACCGAAATTATGGAAAGAATGCTTATTATGATTGAATGTAGATTTTGTGTCTAATAGTTACCTTGGCCAGATGGGGCCACTAAGATAATTCTTGCAGACACCCCAATCTTTCTCCTGGTACTTGGTCTATAGAAGAGAGAAACTACAAAGGCAAGCTCTCTCTGTGATCTCTGCTGCCAACCTAGTTTTCTTCATGTGCAAATGGCATCTCTCTCTTCATTGCATAATTTAAACCAACTGTGATCAGTGAAATATAGTATGCTTTTACTGTCCCCACACAAACTCAACTCCATCTCTAGTAATGTGTACATCTAAAGAAGATATTTGAACATTGATTTATGCAAGAAATATGATTCCCTCTCAAAAAAGGTTTCTCAAAATAATAATAAGAGCATTACTTTGTTTATGCTAAACTAAAACTATATAATCAAATTAACTAAGGACACAGAGCCAGCTGCTCTTTGCATTTCTGTGAACCACTGTTGCTATCCCATGGACTAGTACTTCACTTATATTAGAGTTAACCCAGAGTTATTCTGAATTTAAATGAACTTAAATCAGATTAGAATTCAGGTCCAAGAGGTCAAATAAACCAATTCTAAGGCACAATTGTCCTCAGGTAAAAATGAAAATCTGGGAGTGTTATGCCTTTGTAAAAGACTTTCCCAAAGTAGCACTAGGAATACATTATATACTCCAAGTGCAAGAAATGTCGCTGTGAATTTTCTCCTGGAGTTTACTGGAATATGGAACTAAACTGAAGACATAATCCTGTCTACATGTCCATTTCCATTGCGGTGGTGCCTTAAACATTGTAGAAAGTCTTATTACTTAATATCCCCTCTTCTCAGCTCAACTGTTCAAACACACAAGTTAAACACGTCTCCATTGGGAGAATCCTGACAAGACTGGTTATAGCAATGTATGCAGTACATAAATACCCCATACAGTATATAAATGGAGTCCATTATTTAGCTTGAAGGCCACTTTAAAAAGCATTTCTGTGAAAGCAGAGATGCATTTCATTTCATTTTGGCTTTTACCACTCAGCAATTATACAAGACACAAAGAAGGTTTAAGTGATTACAGTCCAAGGCGGCCTGAAGGACATGACATTTAACAATTTCATTAGGGGAAAAACACTAAAGAAGCAAATCAGCAGAATGAGTTAAAGTTAGCCAAAGCAATGAAAGGAAAGGAGAAAATCTTTTATAACCATACTGAATTGGAAAGAGAAAATTGTGATTTGTACAAAAGGGTCAGGAAGAGGCAAAAATGGTGAAGAAAATAACTTCAAAAATCTCTCTGGCAGTAAGAACTTCAGAAAATAAGAAATCATAGTATCATGATCAAACTTTCATGTATCATGAATTATGCTCACCAAATCCTGAGTGGCTAAATGATAAAGTTTTTTCATGTTTTGGGGTGTATTGTTCAATATTTCTGGTGATGTAAGACATTTACTCTATTTTGAAATGTCAGCCAGGATTCTGACATGATCTACTGCCTTTCCAAGTCAAGAAAAAAATCACTTGCTGGAAGACTCCTGATAATACCTTAGCAACTTACAAGACTGAGAAATCAGAGAATAACTTAAGAAACCATTGCCCATTATGAAAAATAAATAGCTACTTGCCCTGTTGACCAACCACCACATTTTTTTTTATTATTAAAGTAAAATAGAACTGGATAGTTACAGGAAAGAAGAGGAAAAACTAGGAAAATTGAGTAATAATTGACATGTACACTTAGAGATGAATATCAGAAGCTAAGGTGTGCCTAAGCCTACATTTTTAGGCATTAAGAGACATTAGGATTAATCTATTTAAGGGTCTCAACTTCAGGAGAGTTTAAGAATTAGAGTGTTTGCCATCTTTAATATCAGCATGTTAAGAATGCAGAGGCATCCAGCCTCCCTTTATAAGCCCTAGGTTTAGCACCTGAATAGTTGTTTTATATAAATTATTGCTTTTCAAAAGCACTTTGTGCCTGATGAGTTCAATAAAGTAAGTTTCTGGAATATTTAGAAGCATAACTGATTCTTAAAATTTCAATGTATTACTGGGAAGAACTAATGAAATACGGGCTGCCACCAAAAAAAACCTACCTTGCTGAACAGGACAAAACCACTCCTTTCTCTTGTGGTGGATTGACCTTGGGTGACTGCCAGATGCCCACCCACCTGCTCTCTCACTCTTCCTTCTCAACATGATGGGGGGAGAAATTAAGATGATAAAGCTTGTGGGTTGAGGTAAAGACAGGATGATAATCTACCAATTGCTACTACGGGCAAACCAGACTTGACTTGGGGGAAATTAATTTAATTTATCACTATTTAAAATATATTTGAATGGTGAGAAATAAAACCAAAATCTCTTTCCACTTCATCTCCCTCCAAACTTCTTCCCAGGGCCAAAGTGCCATGGGAGGCGGCCCTGGAGGGAAGAGGGGCCCAGGAAAGTTGGTCTGTATTTAAGGATCACCTCCTCCAAGCTCAGAAGACGTGCCTTCCGATGAAGAAGAAGTCGGGCAAAAAGGCCAGGAGGCCAGCGTGGATGAGCAAGGAGCTCCTGGACCAACTAAAAGTAAAGAAGGAAGCCTATAGAGGGTGGAAGCGGGGACAGGTAGCCTGGGAGGACTACCGAGTGGCTGTGTGAGTGGCCAGGGATAGGGTGAGGAAGGCTAAAGCCCTGACGGAATTGAATCTGGCCAGGGATATAAAAAGTAACAAGAAAAGCTTTTACAGGTATGTAGGGGACAAAAGAAAATCCAAGGAGAATGTAGGCACCCTCCGGAAGGTAACAGGTGTTGTGGTTACCCGGGATGTGGAGAAGGGTGAGGAACTCAATGACTTTTTTGCCTCAGTCTTAGC
>WHYT01013221.1:167668-234072 GCA_009806455.1 Tetrax tetrax
TTGCCCAGAGAGGTGGTGGATGCCCCATCCCTGGAAACGTTCAAGGCCAGGCTGGATGAGGCTCTGAGCAACCTGATCTAGTCAGGGATGTCCCTGCTTCTTGCAGGGGGGTTGGACTAGATGACCTTTGAAGGTCCCTTCCAACCCTAACCATTCTATGATTCTATGATTCTATGATTCTAAGTTCAGTACTTCATTCCTGACTCTTCTACTTCCCTCCCCAAGTGATGCAGGAGGATGGAGAATGGTGGGTTGTGGGGTCAGTCCATAACAGCTCCTCTCTGTTCACACTATTCCCCTGCTCCAGTGTGAGTCCTTCTATGGACTCCAGTCCTTCAGGATAGCGCTGCTCCATGGTGGGCTCTCCAGTGACTGCAGTTCCTTCAGGAAATACCCACCCACTCCGGCATGGAGTCCTCCACAGGTGCAGTGTAGATATCTGCTCCATAGTGGCCCTCTCCACACGCTGCCGGGAAATACCTGCTCCACTGTGGTCTCTCCAGGGTCTGCACGGGAATCTCTGCTTAGGCACCTTGAGGACCTCCTCCCCTCCTCCTGCTCTCACCTTCTTGTTTACAGGGCTGTTTCTCACACTTTTTTTTCCCTTCTCTCCTTGCTGCCAGGCAGCATTTTACCCTTTCTTGCAGACACTTTCCTAGAAATGCAATCATCTTTTTGAGAGGCTCAGCTGTGCCCTGCCATGGGTTTGTTGGAGCGGCCTTGGCTTCTTCTCACAGAAGCTGCCCCTGAAACCACTTCTGTCAGTGCCTGGGCACCAGCACCCAGTGTACATATGGTGGTGGTGCAACGGCATAAGGAAAATCCCACTTGCTTTTGAACACTAAACAAGGCAATGCAGGTTGAACAGAGCTCAGTGGAGGGACAGACACTCCGGCAGTGATTTCCCAGTCTCTTCTTGCCAGGAATGACACAAAGAGGAAAATTAGGAAAAGGAGAGAGGAGAGAGAGTGCATGGGAAAGGTCAAGTGGAAAAAGGTAGGAAGAGAAGATTAGCATGCCATCTAGTCAGGTTTCTCTTTCATGCATGTGCTTCCTTCAGCCTTAGGTGACTTTGCCATGAGTTTGCCATTCTCTGTAGCACTTAGTCAAAGGGAGATCTCAACAACATGCCCGAGTTGCCATGCCTTTATGAGAAAAAAGAAAAAGCTGGATGAAAATATTACTGAGTTACTTAAACAGCAGACATAGCACAAACCAAATTCTGAAATTTAAATCAATATAGTAGGCAGCTGAAAGCTACTTTCTGTTACAGCTCTTGCTAAGAAAATAAAATCTGTAAATTCGCTTGGTATTATCTGTCACACCTGATTCTACTCTCTGGCAATAGTGCCATCTAGCTGCTAAAAGATTGTATTGTGAGGTATCAAGAACACCTTGTGTGTGATCGAACCCACTACACTTGCACACTGCATCAAGTGTGGTTTATTCTAATAATAAGTAGAATTCATTCACAGATTTCTCATAGGATACCGCACGTACCCCACTTTAAGCAATAATGTGTCTTAAAGAACATTGCCTAGATTTTAGATGGTAGGAAAGCTTCCTGAAGGTTGATGAATACTCAACCAAGCAGGCAGGGAATCTCTCTGGAGCAGTCCAAGAGGTGTATGCATTTATTGATGTAACAAGATGGAACTGATAATCTGAAGAACAATCTCGGTGACAGATATGTTACAGTGTGGAATATTCCCCAAAAGAAACTGCATTGCAGGGAAAGTTATATGCAGACAGAAAACCTCACAATATAAATGATACCTTTGTGGTGAACAAGGCAAATTAAAAGATATATTTTAAAATCTTTCTTTAAATTTCTTTAAATACAGTATTGTATTTGCAATTGTATTGGAGGAAAAAGTAGTTGTTCTGGGTGTATTGATGTGTTCCTGTTTTAATGTTTAATGTGGTGTTGAATTTGTTTCTTGCAGGAATACGATTTTTTCCCATTATAAAATAAAAATAAAATTTCAAAAATCAGAAAAGAAAGAAAAATAAAATTAAGCACCACCTAAGTTTTGCTGGATGGTTTATTTCCTTATGACATGGCAAAGATCCAACATGTGCGCTCTGCATCCTCAGGTGGGCCTCTGAGCTGTGGAAACCTGGAAATATACTGCACTTGGACAGCACTAAGCGGCTTTATGAAAACAGTTCTATGTTTCTCTGTGAATTAAACCACAGCCAGTTTGCTCAGATCACAAGTATTTCAGTTATTTATTTATATTTTCCCACAAGAACACCTCCTCAAAGCAGGTGTTTCTAACTATCAGCCATGCCAGCTCAACCTGCTCTTGGGGAGTAAAGCAACATACTTTCTCTCTTCTGCATCCTGCTTTGTAACTCCAGTTCTGAAATTCAGGCTTTTCAGTGTGGTTGCACCTGGGCAACCCCAATGACTTCACTGGACTTGCACAGAGCTGCAATAATTGACTGGAACTTAATAAAAGATGCTCAGGGAAGAAAAGAATTCAGAACTCCTCTCTCTTAGCTTCCTAAGGTGTTGCACAGCTAGCAACAGCAAAAAGCTGTAAAATTAAATTTCTGATTACAAAATCCAGAAGTTCATCTCTACATATGCCCAGGAACCATTAAACAAGTAAATCTCATTTTTATAACTGCACTTTTCTTAGTAGAAAGAAAAGCTTTAATCCGTGTAAGAACTGTGCTATCCAAATGAGCATCTAGAAATAAGAACTGTGGTATCAAATACAGCTCTTCTGTATTTGCGTAATACCCAAAATATTGCGTGTGTATTGAAGGCTCAAAACGAAAAATGAAATTACCTTTTTATGAAAGGGTCCCTATAATTTTACTTTGGGCATGAAATATGATAAAGGCAAGGAGAAAAGGATACCTCAGAGCTATTTGGAGGTTAAAAGAAGTTAAGAGAGAAAAAGCCGAGAGCACAGGCAGTTTTGGAAGACAGCTGATTCCAGGGTTATGACACAAAAAGAGGAACAATCAAGGCACATAAGCATTTCTAGAATCTTGCAGTGTGCCGCAGTGGGCCACAGTGTTAATTACAGCTAAGAAACTCTTTGGACAAGTTCATGGGACTGTTCCAGCCTGTATTAGGGACCACTGGCCCTCAGATTTCTGAGAGGAAAGACAAAACTGCTGCCACCCTGGATATCTGCCAATGCCTGTGTCTATCCCAGTCTGAACCTGTCCCTAGGAGTTCCACCTTCATATTCCCATAGAAGCTGAAAGAGCTTTTAGTTTAAGGCCCATTAAAAGAGAGAATAATATTTTCTATTCTTCTCACATAGAAAGCAGTAAGGGCATTTTTACAGTAAAGATGACTCTGTTCTGTGAGCCACGCTCTGTTTCAGGGTTGCATGTTGAAAATGAACTGGCAAGATTAATTTGAAGCCAGCTGAAGGGCTGCAAAACCTTTATTAAAAACCTTTTGCTGTCTTTGAAACATTTAGAATAGCACAGACACTTCGATAGCTTTCAGTGGAGCTTAATGGACCCGTTCTATATCATTTGTGGAAGCAACGCAGAAAAGAGAGCTACGAGAAGTGTGTGCAAGGCTCAGTACTAGGAATGTAATTTAAGGCTAAGCAATGTTATTGTTAACCATCCGGTCTTGATCTCCTCTAACTACAGAACTTCCTTGAGGTTATTTTTGCTATAAGGCTAATAAATGTGTTTTAACCAACATTCTTTTTAGACAAACCTCTAATCACAGCTTGAGCATTTCTGTGATGAACAATCAGTCACAAGCCTTATTAGGTCTTTCCAATTGCTAATTATCCTAGCTATTGAAAATGTATGGCTTATTTCCAGGTTGAAATTGCCTATCTACATCTTCCAGTCTTGGCATTTAGGTGCAACTTTGTCAGTTAAGAGCATCTACTGGCAGATTTTTAGTTTTGGCTGTAGGTTCTTACAGACTGTGATCAGGCCACTTCTTGGCTTTTCTGCTAGCTTAGACTACTCAGTCAGAATGGGAACAATCAGTCAAGCCCACAGCTGTGTTTTTTCTCCTGCAGTGTGATTGGAAACAAATGTCCCATGGGCTACGGCCCTAACATGGGCCACTTGGCCTTTCACATAACAAGGCTTATGAAAGCATGTGTGAGTACCCAAATCCCTATGCCTCAAGATACACACATGCACATCCCTTCCACAGGACCAGGCGTATGCTGTGATGGTTACTGTGTTAGGTGAGGGTCATACTTCCAGTCGTGGAGCACAAGGAAGGCTGGTGGAAAAGAAGACACCAGCTTCTTCTCTGTCAACAGAGGCACTGGCAGAATGAAGGAAAGGATCCACTAATCCAAGTGCTTTCTAGTCCTTATCAGTTTTAACACTATATTCTGAACTTTCTCAAAGTATATATGCATATATGTGTATATATATACCACTTGACATACATATATACACACACACTTAAATATGTGTGTGTGTATGTATATGCATATCACACACATGCAATTAATACCTTGATTAAAAACCAACTCTGATTATTAAATTCAAACTATGAGACATGAGCTAGAGTTCAGAAATGAAATCTATTAGCAAAGTTTTCCAAGGCGTGGTGAATGTGGCCATCTGTCCAAACATACCAGTACTGCTAGAATAAGGGTAAGCTGCAACATGCCAACTAGATTTCTTACTGATTTTCCCTCTGTAGCGACAGCATGTACCTAGACTACATCAGGAGACATATATAGCATTAGGGTATATTGACAGGTAGGGTCAGAAGATCCCAAAATCACATACACATATGACAATGTTACTGAAAATTCTACCTTCATTTCAATGATAAAAAAAATAATGCTCCTCACAGTGCTTTCAGGGAAGTATTTCAAGCTGCTTCATTCACTTAGGAATAATGGTAAAAGGCTGGAGGTCTGCTATCACCGTAATTTAAATTTGTAAAGCTAGACTTGGTTAATTTAGCACGCTGTAGTTTATTCAGAAATAGAAATTATTTCTTTCTCTGTTGTATTTAAAACTTATTTTACCTTTGATACTCATCTTAATGCATCTAGTGCATTGTAGCACATTGCAATCACTATTATTTAAATGGCATTAAGGTGCTTAGTCTTTATATTACTGTTTAAAATAAACTTCTTGATATTTACATATGGTTCAAGTGAAAACTGGCAGCACTTCCTTTTTTTTCAATGACAGTTTAACATATGGCTTTACAAGTATGAATTATTTATGTAAACTTGAAGCCATTCAGAACATTATCAGAAAAACACTATAATTTACACAAACAATAGGGTTACATCTGTAGTCATAAATATTCATTGTTTATCAGTGTTCTTTATAGATTATTAATAAATCATAAGAGTCTGATCTTGAGAAGGCAAAGGGCCAGCTGTACAAATACATTTAGACATCTGGTGGGATTTCCAAAGCACCTAACTGGCAGTGGTACACAGGTCTGCAGTAGCAGGGAAGTTGGTAGTGGAATGCCACAAATTAAGTTCATGTCATGAAGGGATATTCCGTCACCCGCTCAATTTCCATTTTTTAGTGTAACTCCTGAACTTTCTCAAAGAAGGTAATGAAATGCCACACGTGGCTTGAAAATATGCTTATGTAAGTATAGTCATGCATAAGGAAGACAGATTCTGAGCCAGACATGTGCTTACTTTAATTTGCATAATTAGACAAATTTAACACACTTTGACATTGACTAGACATAGACCTATCAGGGATGTTAAACAAAGGGAGAATAAGGTGAATGTCAAAGCATGGCTTTACATAAAAAAAATCAATTATAAGCAATACTCACTACTTGCATTGTCCTGGAGTTAACTGGATTTTTAACCACTATTTACTCTGAAATCCAGAGCACCATTACTCTAATAGTCAATCTGGTTTCACACTTTCTTATGTAAACTGTGAACATCTGATGGAGAAGTTAATAGAATAATAAATGCAGCACATTTTAAATTTATCCAGTATGATTTTTCAGAAAAAGAAAATGACCTTTTACTAGTTCCCATAATTCAGTACTATTTAACTACCGGCAATTATTCTAAAAGTTTCTCTCTGTAAATTACTTTAAGTATAGGACTATCTTCTCTGTGTAAGTCCTTTTAAAAAGTGCCGGTTAAACAATCAGACACCCAGCTACTTGCAGTATCTTTCCCTAGAATATAAAAAGGTCCAAAATTACATTATCTTTTGTAACTTCAAGTCAATATGCCTCAGATAGATAACAATTTACCTGAAATTTATCTGTAAAATCATTCATTCAGTCATCATTATACAGTGTAATATAAGCAACTTGGGTCCGGTGGAACTAAGCCAGTTGGCAGTTTTGCAATTTGCAAAGCTCAAATTACAATTCTTTCTGTGGGACTCTCTTAGCAACATTTAATAGTCTTGTAACTTTTCTAAACTGCATGTATTAATTCCCCTAATGTGAAGGGAACACAATTAAAAAATTTAACTGAGCATATGATTTCACTTCCGGACGAGATGCAGTTAGTGCTAAACTGAGGAGAAATGTGCTTTCTATGTTTCCTTAAAGCTTGTCTGGCCCAATTCTGGGCTGGTGTCCTAGTTTGAAGAATCTAGGCTGAAATTCTTGCTCCTGTGAAATCAATCACAAAATTCCCAGTGACTTCTATGAAGCAGTATCTCATCCCAAGCCTTTGGCATTGCATACTTAAAATCAGATTCTCCATTGTCTTATACCATGTGAAGTCACTTATCCCCACACAAAGTGGGAGAAAAAGGCGTGCAACACATTATTGGTTTCCTTTGGTTGCAATTTTAATTTTAGCTTACACAAACTGTGAATGATCACACCAACAGCTGAGGAGAGTGAAGTGGTGTGAATTTTAGTAACATTTTTAAGTTGGTAATGAAATGTTTGAGAAGCAGGGAAATAATTAAAAAGGGATGTGGCTATGCTAGATTCTCTTTCTGATTCCAGAGCATTTATTACCAGTTGTAAAATGTTAATTAAGTTCGTATTCCAGCATTTGGATATGCTATACAATTGACACTCGATTGCAGAACACAATCTACACAGGCAAATTTTTGCCAATAATACATAGATGACGTGCAGAGAAGAGTTCTGGGTAAATACTCAACAAATGGAAGACTAGAAAGATGGGGAGGGGTACAAGAGCAAAGCAACCTTCAGCTCTCTCTATGTCTGCTCCGACAAGGACACATTTCGGAGGTACGAGAGTCCTGCCTCTGCCTATGTGCTTTCTCCCGCTGAGCTGTTCTACCTAACTATTTAAAGCCAGTCAGTGAAATTTACTGGTGTTCCATTTCTGCATTATCTCTTTAACCAATACTAGATATGCATCACCATACCATGAGCACATAAAATGAACAAGAACTGGGAGGTGAGAAGCAGAGACACCAGATGTCTTGCACAGACAGAAGCAGTCTGAGGGGAGCAGGTACTAACAAAGCCTAACTTCAGTATAACAGGAGTAATTGTTACCGGCTTCTGCTGCAGTAAGAGCAGAAACAGACACTTCCAGAGGGCGGCATAAGACAGTCCAATCTGGGTCTTGGTCTGAGCCCATGTCTAGGAAGAATATTTCTTTTAACTGATTATGGAGAAAATTGATATTGAGTACATATCATAGAATCATAGAATGGTTTGGGTTGGAAGGGACCTTAAAGATCATCTGGTTCCAACACCACTGCCATGGACAGGGACATCTTCCATTAGACCAGGTCGTTCAACCTGGCCTTGAACACTTCCAGGGATGGGGTATCCACAATTTCTCTGGGCAACCTGTTCCAGTGCCTCACCACCCTCACAGTAAAGAATTTCTTCCTTATATCCAATCTAAATCTACTCTCTTCCAGTTTAAAGCTGTTACCTCTCATCCTATCACTACATGCCCTGTCAAAAGTCCCTCTCCAGCTTTATTGTAGTCCCCTTTTAAATATCAAAAGGCTGCAATAAGATCCCCCAGAGCCTTCTCGTCTTAAGACTGAATCAGCCCCAACTATCTCAGCCTGTCCTCACAAGGAGAGGTGCTAGAGCCCTGTGATCATCTTCATGGCCCTTCTCTGGAATCACTCCAACAGGTCCATGTCCTTCTTGTGTTGGGAGCTCCAAAGCTGGACGCAGTACTCCAGATTGGGTCTCATGAGAGCAGAGTAGAGGGAAAGAATCACCTCCCTCAACCTGCTGGTCACACTTCTTTTGATATAGTCCAGGATGGTGCTGGCTTTCTGGGCTGCAAGCACACATCACTGGCTTGTGTTGAGCTTCTCCTCAAACAACACCCCCAAGTCCTCCTCAGGGCTTCTTGCAATCCATTCTCTGCCTAGCCTGCATTTGTGCTTTGGATTGCCCCAACCCATTTGCAGGACCTTGCACTTGTTCTTCTTGAACTTCATGAGGTGTCCATGGGCCCATCTCTCCAGCCTGTCAAGATCCCTTTGGATAGCATCCCTTCCCTCCAGCACGTCGACCACACCACACAGCTTGGTGTTGTCAGCAGACTTGTTGAGGATGCATTCAATTCCACTGTCCATGTTGCTGACAAAGATGTTAAACAGCATTGGTCCTAATTCTGACCCCTGAGGAACACCACTCATCACTGATATCCACTTGGACATTGAACCATTGACCGCAACTCTTCGAGTGCAGCCATCCAGCCAATTCTTTATCCACCGACTGGTCCATTCGTCAAATCTATGCCTCTTCAGTCATCTGCCAGTCTCTTGAGGACCTGCAGATGCACCTCATCAAATAACATTGATTTGTGCACCTTCAGGTTCCTTAAATGGTCTTGAACCAAATCTTCTGCTACAGTGGGCTGTTCTTCATTCTCTCAGTCCCTATCTTTACTTTCTGCAACTTGAGTGGTGTGGTTAGAGCACATGCTCATGAAGACTGAGGCAAAAAAAGTCATTAAGTACCTCAGCCTTCTTCATATTCTGGGTAACCAGGATGCCCATTTCCTTCCAGAGAGGGCCCACATTTTCCCTAGTCTTTTTTTTTTTTTTTTTTTTTTTATCACCGATGTACCTATAGAAGCTTTTTTTTTGTTGCCCTTGACATCCCTGGCCAGATTTAATTCTATCAGGGCTTTAGCCTTCCTAACCTGATCCCTGTCTGCTTGGCTAATTTCTCTGTATTCCTCCCAGGCTTCCTGTTCTTGCTTCCACCTTCTGTAGGCTTCTTTCTTTGTGTGTGTGTTTGAGTTTATCTATGAGCTCCTTGTTCACCTATGCAGCTCTCCTGGCATTTTTGCCTGACATTCTGTTTGTTGGGATGCATCACTCTTGAGCTTGGGGGAGGTGATTCTTGAATATCAACCAGCTTTCCATTAATCAATTTCTATCCACAACAAACACCCTCCGATCTTCACAAACACACAGTCACACACAGCCTCCCTACAAAACTCATTGCAGGAGCGGAAGACTATAGAATAGTAAGAAAGAAATGTCAATGAAACACTGGAAGGCTAAGACAGAAATTAGAGATTAATGGAGTTGGAAAGGTAATGAGAGACATACATTATGGTACTACTAGCACTATTTTTTTTGCTTCTGAGAGCTCTGATCTCAGGAAATTAGAACTATCAGTGCTTGTATCTTTTTTTTTTCCAAAATGTAAATTCAATGATATACTTATCTTTGTAAATTATGTACATTTTGAACTTTATAAAATTGGCAGTCACGTCTCAAGAAGTACAATGTTTCCCAGTGCTCCCACAGCTGGAGTTTCAAAAGACCAAAGCACAATGCCTGGTCACTTGATTTTTGGTTTTTTTTTTTCAGGACATGGGGGTAAACATATCAGACCAAAACTGACCGACAAGTACATCTTAACTACTTTCCACTAAGCCACTTTATACAAAGTTGTTAGAAAATCTCCCAGATCTAAATATAAGATGGAGAACAAAAGATCATAGCATTCTAATTGCAAGTCTTTTCTGATTTCCAAACAGGGAAATAATAACTACCCATACACTAGGCTGAATTAGGTAATATTTATTCAAATGTACATATATGCTAAAACTGTATAGAAAACACACAAAAATCTCTAGGGAGCTCCTTCCCTTCCCACCAGCATCCCAAATAATTATCTTTTTTTTTTTCTTTAAGAAATAGTTGTGTTGGTAGTTGGCAGTAAACTGTAGATGTACTGAAAGTTACCTTGAAATGCTCCAGTCCGATTTAATATAAAATAAGTTGGTAAAATCGGAAAAAGTGGAAAACAATGTTTCACATTTCATACTCTCAGAAATGCTTGTCTGATTCCTTCCTATTGTTAACAAAAATAGAGTAGATAGATATATCAACAAAATAAATTTCTGTAGTCTCATACCATAAAAATGGAAGAGATGGAAGTGCCAGCAATTTATGCACGAAACTGTGATGTAGTATCTAGTCAGAGATTGGTATACTATTTGTCCTATATTTAACATAGTGCTGACTCTGAAAGTCATGTAAATTGAATTTGCAGATGATACTAAATTAGGAGATGTTATGAATAGTGAAGAGGACAGAGACTTAAATACAAGGCTATTGAGAAGCTAGAAATACAAGCATAAAATAGAATGAGACTCAAGTAGGACAAATTAAGGCTGACACAACTAGGAAAATAATCAGAAACAGCAATAATGATCAGCAAAGGAAAAAGTTATATTAAATAAATTATTGGAGAGCAATGAGTACTGCCTGAAAACCTGGACCTATTGGAGTGAGTCCAGAGGAGGGCCATAAAGGAAGGACCCCCTAAAGGGGGCCTACGAGAAAGCTGGAGACAGACTTTTGACAAAGGCGTATAGTGATAGGATGAGGTGTAATGGCTTTAAACTGGAATAGGGTAGATTTAGATTGGGAGAAATTCTTTACTGTGAGGGTGGTGAGGCACTGGAACAGGTTGCCCAGAGAAGTTGTGGATGCCCCATCCCTGGAAGTGTTCAAGGCCGGGTTGGATGGGGCTTTGAGCGACCTGGTCTAATGGAAGATGTCCCTGTCCATGGCAGTGGTGTTGGAACCAGATGATCTTTAAGGTCCCTTCCAACCCAAATCATTCTATGGTTCTATGAATCTGGAGAGAATAGAAATCGTGATAATTTATACTTGGGTCATCCTCACAGACCATGAGAAGCTGAGTGTCTTAAAGAACACACAATCTGCATTGGAGTAAATTCAACACACTTGAATTCCACATAGTGAACTAAGTGATTGGTATGCAAAAGTTCAGCCCTCTAATGAATTGAGTTTTAAAAAAAAATGTGGCATTTACATATAGCAAAGGCCTAGATTGTGTTTATGGCAGTTATTTACCCATGGGAGAGAGCGAGAATTGTATGGGTACATAAATACCACTGGGTGAGGACAGACCTGAGCTGACCCTACCTTTTTAGAACTAGTGACCCTAGTTCCTTTCTAGAACTAAGGAAAGGATCCCTAAGCTGACTGGATATGAGGCCACGTAGAGGAACTCTGGAAAGAGTTCATGAGTCTAATCGGGTGATTTGGGATGCTCCATTTCCCTTCAGAGACTTGTTCAAAGTCCTCACAGCAAGCTGAATATTTTCTGAACTTCTAGTGTTGTCACAGAAAGTGGACAAGATCCTATTATTAACATTATCCATAAACTAGGTCATATAGCTAAGCTGGGGAACAGGGACAGAAATACTTCGGTACTCTGGTTTTACACTACTGAAATGTCTTTGCATTCTGTGGCATCACCACCCACTGCACTGGCCTGTTCTGAAGACTTAGAGCTCCTACTGCAGAGCATAGGAAAACTTAACACTGGTAAACAATGCTTATCTACATCCCTTCCTATTCTGACACTATCCCAACTACATCCCAAAGACCACAAAGCATTTACAGTGATATGGAGTCTTGCATTCAAACCTCATGTTATAAGCAAATTTCAACAAAAGTTAAGAAACTGTTTCTTCTGGAAAACAACTTTCAATGTGAAGTCATCGATGTAGTATTTCCTCAAAGTTCCCAGAAATACGCAGACTGATCCTCTCATTTGCTGTAACTATTTTGTGCTGGACTGCTGGAAGACTTTCAAGGTAGACTCTGTCCAAGGGAATATTGCAGGGATTTGTTGGGAATCCTCTGTTGACACAAATCTGATATAAAGGCTTCTATTACATGTCCCATTCCTCTGACTAGAATATGTTATGTGGCTGAAACAAAGGTGAGAGATATGGTCTACGCCAACTACATTGCTGGTTTGTCTTTGAAGTTGCAGCTAAGTGGCCTGTGATTTGGGCAACCAGACCTGTGACCAGCATCTGCTGAATGTTGGAACTTTGTATTATCATTACATACACAAACACACAAAACAGTTATGTTCCCCAATGAGACAAAACAGTAACAAGATAATAATTCTCCCCAAATTGTCTCATTGTTTAGCATAGCCAGTCTCTGAACTTGCCGTTCAATAATGAGCTAATGGCAGAAAAGGTAGCACTGGGGTTAGACAGAACTTGTGTAGAGACTTCATACTCCTGTTTCATTCTACATGCCTGGCCTCTTTCAAAAGGCAAAGGGCATGTTTGTTTTTCACCCTTGACAGAACACGCATTTTTCACTGGTACATCTGCAGAGACTAGGTAATGAGGAAAAAATATATTTGGAATCTAGAATACTGAGGAATTCCTCATTATTTGCAGTTTTGAAATCAAGGCCATATGCTTTTTTATAATTTTTTATTTATTTTAGTTTTATTAGTTGTTATGGATTTGTTGCAGGATTCATTTAGTGAAATTCTATAACTTGGGTAAGAGAGGAAATCAGATTATATCAAAATTAAAGCAAAAAAAAAGTTTTTTGAAATAAATTTATGTAAAAGAAATACATGAACAGTGTTTATTGCTGATACACGTAAAAAAGTAAGTAGTGGCTTAAATTATTACTAGGAAGACTTAGATTAGACATGAAAAAAATCCTTGGAACAGTAAATCCTTCAATCCTTCACCAGGCAAAAGTAAAGCCTGGGACAAGTTCCCTAAGGAGGTTATGGCATTTTAATTACTGAAGATTTTCAAGAACAGGTTAAAGAAGCATCTGGCAAACATGACACTGGGTGTAATTGAGCAGAAAAAAGCTCCTGCTTTGGAGCACAATGGGGGAAATAGATTTCTTCATGGGTTCCCTTAATTCCAGCTTTTATATTTTTTTTTTTTTTTTAATTCTGCGATGTCTGTGACCTTTGTGGTCTTAAACTCATTTAAACTACTGAGAATTTTTTCTATTTATTTTTCTTATTCTTCATTTTTTCTTATTCTTCATAAAAATATTGAATGCTGATAAATGTAATGTATTTTCCTCAAATTGCCAGTAAAAGAAACTAAAAATTGATGTCATTACCAGCAGATACTGATAGGATGTGAGTAGAGATACTGTCACACATAAATAAGTGATTCTTTCATCGTGTATCCACACACTAATTCATGTGAGAGAATACAACAATCTTAGCACCGTTTCAGAGGAACACCGGCCACTGAAGACATGCTCCTCATTAAATGAAAGAGGGTATTTATTATATGATGATTACCTCACAGAAATCTATACCCAGAATATAACCAAGAAATTCTGATACATCAGAACAATAACTTCACAGCAACCAGTGCCTTGGCACAAAGCCAAGGAGCTAGGGACACAAGCTGAGCCAGAACCTCACAAACCTAGTTTCACTTGTCCAGAGCAGGGCAAATCAACAGAGCTGTTAAGCTACACATTCCCAGCAAACTCCTCTATAGTCACATTACAGAAGTAGTAAACCCAACAGTGGCCTGTCCCTTGACCTGCGACTGGGAAGTGTGACTTCTTGAGTCAACAAACATATAACTTGTGTCCTTGACACCAACAGACAGAGCAAGGAGAGCTGACCTGTAGAATTTACAGGCAAGCAAATACGCCTTCCAATAAGGCAAAACTATGAATCAATGATCTAAGGCATCCTGTAACTTGATATCAGGCCAAAAACCTGTGTCTACAAAGTCTTGCAACCTAGTCACCACTTTAACAAAATGATTGCTCAGGGGCCTCAGAGCTCCATGTCCTAAACACAACCATGACTACCCAGCGGTTCAGACCTAGTAATATCAGCCCAACAAGTCACAGTCCATCCAAAACAGCGAGCTCACAAAATTTTGTTATCTGGCATTGGCTGAGGGAAGAAAGGAAATGTCTAATGTATCAGATATCAGCTCGTGCTTTAGTAGTTGTGCTTGCTAAGTAAGCTTCTCATTCTTCTCCTTTTGACAGAGATGAATTGTTCCTTCATCCTTAGGCCAGAGATGCTGAAAGAGATGATGCTCACCTAGAGGGTTTATAAGCAAAAAGCCTTGCCATCAAGCCCCACAAACTAAATACACACACACCCACAAGTCAGTGAGTTTAATTAGTGGGCTATGGTTTCAGTTGGAAATGTGTTCTTTCCAACGTTTGGAGCTTGTTCTCTGGTCCTTTTAGGCAAGATAATGCAGTATCTTTTCCACAGGAACAACTGATAACTAAAGCTGAATCTGCTACTGCAATTAATTCAATTTCCCAGAAGTCTTGAGAAGATACATTTTACAGGGATTTTTGCTTTCCTTTTTCTCAAGTTGTGCTACTACCAGTTTACACAGCTCATGGGATTAGCACTGTGCAAAATTCACCAACTGCAAATAGATGGAGGTATTATAAGTGCACCATCTATTTCTTAAAATGCATTAATGCCATTTTTATGATGTTTGTAGAAATGTCAACTGAACCTATAGGATTATAACAGAACTAAGGCTATATATTCATATGACTAATAAGATGGAATTATTCTTTCAGAAATAAAGCCATTTCATTTCAGTCCAAATAAGAATGAACAAATTAGCAACAGATTAAGCATCTGGAACCCTTTAAATAATTTGACTAAATGTGCAGGATTATTAAGAAAATATGTGTTTTCTTCTATTGGGATTGATGCCTAATATTTATTTCACCACAGATGAGCTTCATCAGGCAGGAGGAGAAGCTGCCAAAAGAAAACAGTTTGCTTGTTTGCTCAGTAAATAAACTATTTGTACTGTATTTTAAAGAAGGCGAAAGCTAACACTGTGCTAATCCTGCCAGGCATGGCCTGTGTGTAGTTGGTCAACCAAACCCTGAAATTTGGTTTACAAAGGTTTGGAAGGGATACAACTCTGACAGGTTCAAAGGAGACTAGTGAGCTCAATGAACTCAAACTTACATGTCCAAATTTCCAGCACTGCAATTTGGGGCCTTCAGAGACCCAGCAAGGAATTTCAGCTCCCACTTTTCTACTACTATCTCAAAACACGGAACCTGACATATCTAAGGTGATGATCTTCAGAGAAATTACATGAATACCACCCACATCTCGCCCTTTCTTTTTTGATGAATTAGCCTATTGTCAGTACCTCCAGGGATGCCAGGTGGTTATTCTTCATGCAAAACAAGTTATTCAGAGATGCTATTCAGTATGAATTGACAAGCTTTGAATCCAGAATGTCCTCTAGGGATAATGAGTGGGTGGGATATTTACCTAGCAATTACAAAAGAAGCTTTGTCATAATTTCTAGCCCAGTGGATTTCTGCTGCGCGAGAAATAACCTAGACATGATAAGATCCCTTTGTGACAGATCTTACAGAGTGCATGTTTTTCCATTCTTTCCCTTATTCTTTAGCAAGATAAATGTTTTCTCTGCCCTGCCTCCCACCAGTGTACTTCTCTGGATTGAGAAGTAGGCATCTATGCAACGGTGGCTCCCAAAGGACTTTCTTTACATCATCCCTTGCTTAGCATTCTTCTTCTGGTTCCATTTCTCTATATATGCTGTGTGGCCTCACGTTCAAGAACCTCCAGCACACATGTCACCCCTTATCTAATCCTACTTAATTTTGTGACATCAGCCTCCACCTCTCTTTGTAAGGTCCCTGTCTTTGCTTCCTCTTTTCCCCAGTCTTCCTGTTCTATTCCCAAAATCACTTGTTCCACTAGGACACACAACTATTCTCTTCTCCTGTAACCTGGATGAGAACATAAGGATAAGAACAACGAAGATGATGAACCAAAGGGTCAATCTTATTCTGAAAAAAGGGTGAAAAGATCTGTTCTGAAGAGATGCCAGTGAAAAGTTATGCTTCATAGGCACTTAAGCAAGCTAAAAAGCCAATAAGTGATTTTTTTTTTTTTTTTGTTCCAAAGAAAGCTTTATAACATTTCAGGAAAAGAAAAAAGAAGGAGGAAGATATGTCCCAAATTTGGATGAAAAGCTAAAGTGTTTGTTTTCAAAAGTGTTTTTAATTACTGTGAACCAAATGTTTTACGTCAACAACTTAAAATATTTTGTTTTGATTTATTCTATTTTAAAAAATCCTCTAACATAAATTGCATTTTGAAAGAAAAAGTCATTTAATAACAGCAGTTGGAAACTCCTCACTCTATAAAAATTGAACTAAGATATTTCATTAAAATCAAAACATGTTTTACAAAAGAAATAGCTTGAGTAAACAATATTTTCCAGTGGAAAGGGGTTTCAAGTCTACAATTTTTTTAACAGATCTGCTTTCAATTTTCTTCCAACAGGTGTCTATAGAAGGAAAATGTCATAGGGGGATTTCTGGAGTTTTGTGCTCTGCGAATACCCCGCTGTTAATGCTTATCATGCATGCCATATGTTGCTATGACTCTTACTGGTAACAGTAAGATTCTTCATAGCGCATACTTGTTGTGACTGAAGACACAAAAAACTACTTCAGCTCACTTCACGCTGCAAAAAAGACTTGACAGATCTGCAGTATATGCTATCTTGCATGCAGACATACTGCACTCAACATACTTCACCTGCTTCAACAGCTGCTGGCAAAACAACCACATCAAAGAGCAACGAGGACCTGTGAGGACCACTGCATTCAAGGTGTTTTTTATCCGAACCCCAGGCCAGATGTCACTGGTGCAGAACTATGTCCTACCCTATCCTATAGCTCTGTGAAAGACTGTCTTGCCCTTGACTAGGTTTGCCAAAGGTGGAGATGTAGTAATTTTGATGTTTATATCTGCATAGAAAAACAATGTGACCTTAGGGAACGTTGTTCAGATATGTCAATTGCTTCCTGATGCCTGTTTGCCTTGAAGACACTGTTTGGTAAACAAACGAGTAAGAGAAGGGAAACTAAAAATTTCCCAAACTTGTGCATGTACAGTGGCAACATACTGTGCCAAAATCCAGCATTTGCAAATACAGACATACAAACATATTTTCTCAGAAAATGTTTTTCAATTTTTACCAGAGTCATAGAATCATAGAATAGTTAGGGTTGTAAGGGATTTTTAAACTCCATCTAGTCCAATATCACCTCTCCACGGAGCTGAGACATCATGAACTAGATCAGGTTGATCTCATTCAACCTGGCCTTGAATGTTTCCAGGGAGGAGGGGCATCCACCACCTCTCTGGGCAACATATTCTAGTGTTTCACCACCCTCATTGTAAAAAATTTCTTCCTTATATCTATTCCAAATTTACCTCCCTGTGCTTAAAAACCATTACCCCTTGTCCTATCACAAGAGGCCCTGCTAAAGAGTTCATCCTGGTCTTTCTTACATGCCCCCTTTAGGTACTGGAAAGGCCACTATAACATCTCCCCGGAGCCTCCTCTTCCCCAGACTGAACAACCCCAGCTCTCTCAGCCTGTCCTCATAGGAGAGGTGCTTCAGCCCTCTAACCATCTTTGTGGCCCTCCTCTGGACTCACTCTAACAGGTCCACGTTCTTCTTATGTTGGGGGCTGCAGAGCTGGATGCAGTACTCCAGGTGGGGTCTCACCAGAGTGAAGTAGAGGGGCAGAATCACCTCCCTCAACCTGCTGGCCACGCTTCTTTTGATGCAGCCCAGGATGCGGTTGGCCTTCTGGGCTGCAAGGGCGCATTGCCGGCTCATGTTGAGCCTCTCGTCCACCAGCACTCCCAAGTCCTTCTCCTCAGGGCTGTTCTAAATCCATTCTCTGCCCAGCCTATATTTGTCCTTTGGAATGCCCCAAGCCATGCACAGGACTTTGCACTTGGCCTTGTTTGAACAGGCCCACCTAAAATCAGTGTTGAAGAGCAGGCGAAGTTTCATTCTAGTTTCATTCTTTTACCCTGCATTCACACACTAAGGCAAACCAGAAATTATCTCAAAGATTTCTGGAACTCCAGCTCCTTAGAGTTCCAGTTCAATACTCAGATTACTATATGCTCCCTTGAGTTATGGACAACAGGAAAAGGCTTCTGACACTTTTCCACCTGTGGGCCAAAAGGCAACACTTTGCTTCTAGATACACATCAATTTGTTCTGAATATGTTCACCCTTTCTACTTTAATAAAGGAAAATAGCATATCAGAATTCAAATTATTCTTTAACATTCCTTTCCTCATGTAAAAAATCTGGGCCACATGTGCTCTGTTTTCTATGTCTTTCTTCCATTTTCCCAAAGGCTGCTGTCGAAATCCTTGTTATCTTTGTTACTGCAAGGGCCAACTACTCCAAGCAAACCATCTACAGTTAGTTTACATTTTCTTTGTAAATATATAACAAAAGAGAATAGAAAATGTCTTTTGACATTTTGTATGTCATTTTCATGCCAAAATGTACAATTTAATAATAGTCATTTAGTTTTTAAATGCATCAGGGCTTGGGAGGAAATTTGAATTATTCCAACTTATCATAACCGTAAGTTTGGCTTGGCTAAGTGCTGAAACTAGAGCTGAATGCTGTTGAATATGGAGTTTGAGTTGGCCTGTGCTTCTCCTTGAGTATTTGAAAACAATACTGAAAGTGAAAACATATAATCACAATAAGAATAAAAGATGGTCATTGGTTTTTTTTCAAAGTCATTTTATCCATCTTGGGGGAAAAAAAAGACCCCATCTCTCAAGTACGCATACATATATTCTTATGCTGACAGAATGGGCATTTCTCTATATGCCTCTAAAGGCTAAATCTGTTTCTGACCCTTGAAATTCCATTCCATTGGTTATAAATTAAGAGAGAGAAATAGTGATTCTCCGCTAAGAACTGTGCCATGTGGAAAGAGGCAGGGCAAAACCTTCTCCAATAACAGGGACGGAAGATCAAAATAGTAGTTACCTAAAAGAGAAGCCTCTCAGTGTAGCAGTTACAGTTCCACAGTTCAAATGAGATACTTGCTATGAAAACTTTTGCAAATATGTTGTTTTGTATAATACAGAGCAGCCAATGATAATTTTCCTCCCAGATGAGGAGGCACAGCACAGAGAATGCTCTCCAACAGAATCTCTCTTCACAACAGCAGGATCACATCAAAACATAACTTATTCAGGAGGTCCAGGTGCCCTATGGAGATCTAAGTATCCGATCTAATGCTGCAGCCACATAAAGCCACAGGCAATAAAAAAAACCCCAGCAATATGAGACTTTTTTTATATATACAAGATCAGCAGAAATAAATCTCCACATAGGAAAGTGGATCCTCTCTTACAATAAAGTGAAGGGCATGATTTCACAATACATATAGACAATTTTGTTTTGTTTGGTTTGCTTTTTTTACTTATACTGCAATATATGCAGTGAGTAGATTTTTATTTCAGTTCCACCTATCTAGACTAAAAGGACTTTCAATAAAGTTTTCTGAATTACTCCAGATTTATACCAGTTTAACAGATGTCAAGGTCTTCTTCAGAAATGGTGACTTCTATCAGTCAGAAACAGGCTGGGACAATTACAGTTTGCATGCATATATATTATCTATGATGATAGGAACCTTCAATTCCAGAAAAGCCAGTATATTCCTCACATAATTCTAACCTTAATTACTACTGGAGTTCACATTCAGTGGAGAATTCTGCAATGAAATGATCATGGTTTTGAGAAGCAGAGTGAGGGTGATGACATGCACAAAATGCTTAAGCAGAAGCATAACTGTGGGCCTAAATATGTGTAAAATACAAAGTCCATCTGCCAGAAGCAGGGATCTGGAGGCAGCAAGTAGGCCTGCTACAACAGCAGGGATGATCTTAACCTCAAGGAAATAAATGAGCATTTAAAAAAGATCTTCTGCCAACTTTTCTTCTTAAGTAAGAACCATCTTAAAAGTGCATATCCTCCTCCTACAAACACACACACATACATAAACAGGCTGGCACATGAGGACGTATGCACAAGGATATATTTCTAAAGGTATCTAAATGCTATTTAGGTATGATAGCAAGGCTCTTTTTAAATCCACACAGAGTAAAGAAGCATTTCAATGATGGGGGAATGTTTTTATACTCAGTTTCTCCAGTGATTATTTTCATACCATAGCATAGGAAGCGATTTTGCTTGCATCTTCTACTAGTGAAAGACAAGGTGTCTAACATTGTAGGCAGTCGTGATCGGCCAGTTATCTCATATGTATTTCCAAAACCAAGAAAAGGTCAAATAGCAGGCCAGCAACAGGTTTCCAGAAAGGTGGGAGTTCTGTAGTGGCAATTTGACACTAGACAATTTGTTATGACTTTCATTGCAATAGACAGATGAAACTTTTTCTAGATTTGAGCTCTGCCTCTCATATTTATATTTCACTCTATATTCCTTCTAAAATAAATAAGTTTACTCCAGCATGACATTGTGCAAAAAAGGCTTGAATACTTGTCACCTGAAGCCCAGCTCACATTGAAATCGTCCATGGACCTTAAGGAGATGAAAAGGAAGTGTTTCCCTCAATGTTAAATGAAAACTTCCTTCTTATAGAAACTTACAGATAGTAAAAGGCAGATTAAGTCATGAGTGGAATGCCTCCTGTTTTCTTCATAATTTGTCTACTGTTAAATTTACAATAACACAAGTAAATTACAGCTATATAAAAACACAATGTTGCTTCTGAAAATGTCATCTTGAAGTTGCACCTGACTACAGATTTGTCATTTTTTGGCTCATTTATACCTTGTCTTTCAATCTTCCTGTCATTATCCCTAGCTATAAGTCAAATGCTTCTTGCTTCTGCTACAATTATCACGTACATCTCCACTTCTCATTCTAAGTTTTATGATTCCTATGGCTATAGTCTCCCCAAGTCCCTATACTTTAAATCACAAACAAATCCAAAAAGTTATTTTCAGACATCTCTCCAAATAGACAGAAAAATAATAAAAGGTACAAATTTACCAAGCCAGGCTTAAGCGGGTTCCCCAATAATACCGTTCAGTGAAGTTCTTGTGTTCATTGCACATGGAGAACATGGAAACACTTGTGTAGCTCCACAGATTCAAACAGCACTGCACAATCTCCTACAGATCACAGCCTTAGCAGCAGCATCTTACCCAGGTGGTTTTCCTTTCACAGATCCAATTCCTTCTAAATCTGCTGAATTTTACTGCTGTGACTAGTCTCCAGTTAGCAATATTAGTCCTGGTGGTAAAATCATGCATACGTAAAAGTCTTGCAAATCTTCAAGTTTTAACATTCATTGTTCATAGGCTATTTTTGATGAAAATCTGTAGCATTTATAGCAGCTGTACAATCACCATCTCTAACAACCTAACACAAAGTCAAGTGAAATGAAATACTACCTCACTTCAATGGACTTTGGCTACAGAGTAATTCCTACTGAACAACTAAGGTAAAGCCAGTAACTTCTAATATATGGAAAATTATGGTTTTAATACCCTGAAAACTCTTTATAAATATCTAATTTTAATAATATGATAAATACAGGTGCTATGTGTCTGCTTTCTAGGATAAAGCTTTCCTTAATGCTCTCTCATGCCAGGACCTTGTCATGCAAGCTTTCCATCTGTAGCAATCCCTTTGACTTCAGTAAGGGCTCTGTAGAAAGGAATAGCATAATCAAGCCCTTAATCAAATTCATTAAAATCCTGATTATATACAACCCAATTAAGGAATACCTCTCCATTCCATAAGAGCTTTTTACATTTCCTATAAAACATTTTCTTCCTCACCACATAAAACTTACTGTATGCATTGCCATCTGGCAGTATGAATTACTATCCTTAGAAATGAAAATGGGGTAATTAAATCTACAAGCTATTGCTGATTTTGTAATGAAAAGATAATGCTAATTGGCTGAAGAACTTTCGAGCAACTTTCAACCATGCTATTAGCCACATTGCAAAAACCACAGCAATATTCTGATATGTCAGTTTCTAAAAGTAGGATCTTCCTTATCTCATTTGCTGGTACAGTACTTCCCTCAAGTGGTAAATGTATTTCTGCCTGTTTTGAAGTTTCCTTTATGACATCAAACAACAAAAATGCATACCATGTTTCCTAACCATCTGACATTCTGTATTATTAGAAAGTCAACTTTTTTTTCCCTGCTGGTCTGTATTGCAACTGCTTTGTTTCAGATGCAAGACCTTTTAATTTTGTCAACCACAGTCCTATATAGTGAACATTGTCAGCACGTCTCTTTCAGATACATATGATACATTTCAGAGCACATCACCTCTGCTTCTTTTAAGCTGAACCTCACAAGAGGCAACTCACCAGTTCTGTAATGATCCCTAGTCCCATGCCTTAACCCACCTCGTTAAGACCTTAATTCAAGACTAGATGATATAGTGAAAATTCTGCAAGTTTGCGGTAGAGCTGTTTCCGGGGGAGCAAAAAGTTCAACAGTTAAGCTCCACATAGTTAGAAATTTGAGATTTTCTATATTGATATAGTCTACCCTCTTCTCCATAAGCACCTCTCTCATCTATGATCTTTTATTTTTCTATATTTTCAGCCAGACCACTTCTGCACCTTTAAGTACCAATCAGATATGACTCAAAGTGTATTTTCTCTCATGGAGATTATCCTGGGTGAAAGCATATTTAAGTGTTTTCAGAACCCCGTTGACATGTGCCTTAAACTTGTTTCCTCTTGTGGGACTGGGTTTTCCACTGCTTTGTATCCAACTGGATGTGTGTAAGTAGAACAAATACTGCGAAAATGGTAGCAATGTGCAATGTGCAATGTATACTTTTAAAAATGGAGGTAAAAGGCAGCAGAAAAGTATGCTTTTAAACCCTAGTCATCCATACAAAGTCTTCAATAGTTCAGAGAGTTTTCTAGAGAAAGACATCTTTTCTCCTAATGAATGTAAAATTCTACCAGTAACCTCCATTAGGAACTACACCAGGAATTCTCTGTCTGGAACTTCAACAGTAACTTCCATTCAATAAAACCTTCAATACACTCATATATGTTATAATTCCTCTATTTCTCTAGAGCCCTTCAGTATTGGAATCTCCCATGCATCATATCATAGCAAATTGACGTAGGTCATTCCTATTGGAAATGGACTTGCTCAGTCTTAAGAAGCAGAGGCTAAAGATGCTGTTGCTGTAGACAACTGCCTAGAAGGAGGGTATAGGGAGGACAGAGCTAGAATCTTCTTGGAAGTGCAGAGTGATAAGTTGAGAAACAACAGACACAAGTTGCAACAAGGGAAATTCCAACCAGAGATCAGAGAAAAGCTCTTCACAATGAGGTCAGTCAAACATTACAGCAGATTCCTCAGAAAGGCTGGAAATCTCCATCCTTGGAGATTTTCAAAACTTGACTAAACAAGGTCTTAAGCAAACTGTTCTAAAGTTGGCCTTGCAAGGGAGTGAACTGGAAGATTTCCAGAGATCCTGTCTAACCTATATGATCCTATGAGTCTGTGATTATTTTAATACCATAATTAGGTTATCTTTCATACCAGCCTTACTGAACAGGGCCCACACTTCTTCATTCTTTTTTCTTCTCTGTATATGTGCACCTACAGTTGCATTGAGGTTTGAGGTTGTTCGGTTTTTTTCTCTTCTTAAAAATTTCCTTTGTAAAATTTAGCTCAAGCTTGACTTTTGGCAATTCTTGCTTACTCCAGCTCTTTCTGTCTTCTGTGTTACAGTTTCCTGTACTGAACAATAAGTTTTCCTCCACTATTTTTCAGTATCCTGATTGCTTTCAAAATCCTTCTTGAAGGAAAATATTCATTAACTTACATCAGTTATCTTACTTATTAAATCATATGGAACCCTTCTATACAAGTGCGTTCTCTATGTTTGTACAAATTTAACTTCAAGAAAACTGAAACCTTGCCCACATTTTTGTGTCTGATAACTTCAGACCAGTTAATGTTGAAAAGAACTTTCCTACATTTCTCAGTTTTGCTGCTAAAATTAAAAAAACTCAGTTTTGACCTTAGGAAAGTTTAGCAGAGTGTTTAATTTAAGCTAAAAAGCCCTCAGAATTATTTGATCCAACTTTATCAACTTGTTGCTTTAAAAGATTTGCTTCAACTAACATAAGCAGTCATTTTCATTTGTGGATATGCATCTCAGTGTATGACATGCTTGTTTGTAAGACTTAGAAAAGCAAAGGGACACAAAAGAAGAACCAGAAGTAGGGAAGTGATATCTAGCTAACCAGGTAAGCCAGGTGAACAACAATAGCAACAATGTAGTAAGTAAAGATGAGTTTAAAAAAAAATTAAAATCTTGTAACTTGAATAATTTTAGATTACAATTAGCTTTACTAGCTACCAGTTTACTAGAGACAGTAAGTGGCTATTACAGTTCTTTTCTCACTTAATCTTTTATTTCCCAAGAATCTGCCTTAGATAATACTGTCATGTTGTAATAAAGAAACCACTGTGCATTGGATGCCAAAATGGTCTTATTACTTTTTTTTTCCTGCATTTAAACAGCATCCTTTACCTTTTCCAAAGCATTATCTCCTGATCCTGTCTATACTTCTTTTGAAGGTATACACAATCCTTAGGCAAAAGGCATTTACCTTTTGCAAAGATGTGATACCTGGAACCAGACTGTGGATCATACCAATATTTTTATAGGATTACCACAGCTCCTTATAGAGAAAAATGTGTTATCGTGCTGTTGTTTCAAAAATCTGAGTTTGCATATTTTCAAGAACAAAAAAGAATTCCAGAAACTTTCATTGACAAATCTTGCCAAACTACAGTTTTCTTCCCTTATCCAGCTAAACAATATTCTAAAGTGCATCATTTATATTTAAAGAAAGCTGAAGAGTAATCCTCAGGCCAGAATTGTCCAACATTTCCATACGCAAATCACTTCATAATTTAGAAAAAAGCAGCACCATACCTCACTGTCTTTTCATTGGTTTATCTGATATTTCCAATGACTATCAGCTGGATTCCATAGAAAAACTACGTGACTTCAAGAAAGCAAAAAAACAATAGTCTGCTCTGATGTTAGGATGATTGGGTTGTTTTGCACATGCTTATGGAATATCATATTTGGGGAGACTTTCTATGCAGATGACAGGGCAAGATAAGGCAGAACAGTAAGGAATTAAATAAAGGCCTTATCAAGGCATTGTGAAGCTGAGCAGCCTTGCTGTTATCATTGAGTCTTGCTGTAAGTTCTAGTTGCTCTGACTTACCTCTTTGTAAAATGTTCCTTATTTATTCACTAAAAGACAAAAATGCAAGCAGAATTTTTTTTTAAATATAAAAAAAAAATCCCTTTCATTCTGTAAGTGTTAGCTAGCACCTGCTTGGTCTGTTTCTTTTAGAGCTCAGCATGTGATAAAATGGGATAACCCAAAAGTGAAATCTAGCAACTCATAACCTCAAAAGAAAAAAAAAAAAAAAAAGAAAGACAAAAAAACAACAAACAACTAGGTTTATGGGTTTTCCTTCTTCAGTGAAGTATGGCTTTCCTGCTACTGTGGTGGTGTACCATTTTGACTGTTTCTTACTAGTTCACTAACAGAAAGCATTTCAGCACCAAGCTCCAGGCTGAAACAAAACAGAACAAAAGAAGCAAAGCGCACTAGCTGCGAAGGAGAATGAATATTTCTTACACTTCTCACTTAAAAAACAAAGGACAATATAAATCACACTCTCAGGAACCATCAACAAGACAAATCCACACAGAAGACTGCATTTTAAATGTGACATACTATTGCTGCAAACATACTCAAGATGTTCAAGACTCAAGAGCATAACTACTGAAATATTTTTTTTTAAATCTGGATTCTCTTTAGCTGAGTTATCTACAGCAGTAGATTCTCAGCAGGTCTGAGAGAAGATGCATATTCACAGACAGAAGAAGAGCAGGAACTAAGGAGATTTAAATCACATAGCCTAGATTTTTTTATACTGCTGTTGCAGTAGATAGCATCTGCATCTATATAGCGTAGTTCCCTGAAATCCCAATCCCCACCTGGGACACAATCCCTAGTGCAAATTGGAGAAGATAAGGGAATATGTCCAACCTTAGGTATTTCCCACCAGTAGCTTTTTGTTCCTTGCTGTAGCTGCTTCCTGCTTGTCAATCCACTTTACCACTCTGTCCCACCAAAGTTAACTATATGGGACCCAGCTGACTTAGTTATAGCTTCATTCTCTTACTTAACTCTATGTCCAAACTGATAACTACTCATTTGGAAAATTACAGGACATTTATCCTGAGGCAGTATTTATAAAAGCAGTCATTCACTTTGAGCACTTGCAATTTCTGTCCATCAGACATTCAAAGCAAGAGGTGAAAACAAACTAAAAAAAAATAACACAGCTAGTAATGCTGGGCAGCATCTCACATCAGACTCCATGGATTTCTACAGGCTCAGGTGGAGAGTTAATACTTGTTGCTTTCTCCCTATATTACCTACAGTTGAAGAGCTCTTCAGACAGTGCTTCCTAGATTGTCTCTCAAAGGAAATAATTTCCTATTCTTTTAATGAGGTATCTAAGGCAGAGAGACAATATAGCATTCCCCTCTCTCTTTATTTCTGTAGAAAGGAGCACTCAATCTGATAGTTTATCCTTCCTGTACGGTCTCAGTGGAAATAACAGACCCTGAAATAAGGCTGGAAGGGATATATTGAGGCTCTCCATGTGAGCTTTGAACATTACACTTACCAATGGGCATAGGAGAGCTGACACTTCACCCCTGGAAATATCTCAGCCACCTCTCCCCAATGGCTCTGGAGTGATCTGTCAGTGATGTGGGTATGTCTTCACCTCATAGGATCATAATCACTGGCCAAAAAAAAAAAAAAAAAAAAAAAGCTAAAGCACCCTAAAAATGGTCCTGCTTCAGTCATTGCCTCTCAGTTTCAAATTTTTGAGAAAACCTCATTCCTTCAATCCTTGCAAAAGAAAACTTCAGAGATGCTTTTTGAAAAGTAACAGCTGGCTAGGTTTTCAAAAGTGCTCAACTCCCAACAGCTTTTACTTTTCTCAGTGGGAGCTATAGGCTGTTAAGCTCTTTTGAAAACATAGCCATATATAAAATCAAAAATAATTTAATTCTTTTTGTCCTCTGGCCTGCATTCCTGACAGCTGTGATTAGAGTGCTATACCTCTAGCTTGCGGATCAATGAGCAGCACGTCTCCCTGAGAACAACCCAAATGTAGACTTTCTGAGACTGTAAGGGGAATGTGCTGTCCTCCATAACAGCTCATCTCTAAGCAGCCACCTCTGCTGAATACCTGGGTTCCACCAGCATCAGCACAGTGCATCTGGTAGTGACTCAAGGTTTCTCTTCTTTATAAAACTGCAGCCAACACACTTGGCTGTCTTGGCAGTGAAAAACTTTGGCATGCCATATGGACTCCAATTATTTTTCAGCTGAAACAGACCATAATCCTTAGTAAATTTCATTTCATATTGCTAAATTATTGCACTGGGCCACTCCTAAGGGCTGTTTCACATTCAGCTGGAGTATATGGAGAGCAGCACTGTGTCTGCACAAAGATCCAGGAGCAAAATGGGAAACGTGGAGAAACTTGCTTGCTATAAACTTGGGACTCTCTAGATTTTCAAGGTAGACTTGCCAGTGTTCATTGTTTAAGTTCCATCTGGCTGACTGGGTTTTATTTTGCTTGCCTGAAATTTCTACCTCCTACACTTTCACCAAAAGCCATCCAGGGATTTAAAGCAGCCTTCTAACCTCAATATGGTCATTTTCCCTACCAAACACTTCTGAATGCAGCTGGCTGACCCACTTCCCATTCAAAATGATCTTGCCATTAGGTATCATACAAAAGATCACAGCTCTTCTTGCCAACAGCCAGCAGTTTCTCACAATCCTTATGGCTCTGTTGAATAGCTAAGAATCATGAAATGAAGAGCTGTGCTAATGCCACATATTCTTCTGGGGCATACCTTTAAGTGAGTATCAGGTACAATAGCCGTGTACCACTAACAGTTTGACCACCTAAGGTCTTTCTGCCTTGGACTTCTTCTAGCCTGTCATAGCTGCTTCTTCCATAAAGCAAAATATTTAGATAAATAGAAGTGACTCATCACATCAGCCCAGCTAACACTGTAGGAAATGCAGCTGAACATTCAATTGAAATGCATTTAAACATCACATCACATTTACTTTGTTTTCCTGCAACGATTGCCTCAAAACTCAATCATAACTGACTCAAAAGAAAGACAGCAGGATGTTCAAAATTACTCCAGAGTAAGGGTTTAACTTGTCCTTCTAAGCCCATCAGAAAACTTTAAAACCCTTCACTAATAATTGTACAATCTAGCCCTAAATTAAACACAGTATTACACTGATGTTGTAACCTTCTGTGAGACATAGATTTTGAAAACAATATTTCAACAAAGTGTTTATTTGGTCACTAGCAAGAAACAAAAATGTGATTTAGACACTTGTTTAAAAGAGTAATAAAGAACAGATACAATCAATGCTGTTAAATTCAACAGAGAATTAAAAGTTCAGTTCTAACAATTCAAGCCTACGCATTCTAAGACTCCTATTTGTACTAACTGGCCACATTAGGATCTAGCAGAGCAGAACGAACCAATATGTCGCTTAATATTTGATAATGTCTTAGGGACAAAAAACTTTGTTCAAATGTTAAAATATTATTGAAATGTTTGGAACTACAAATAGCTGCACTGGAATTGCAATGGTAGCTTCATTTTTCATCAGCAGACAAGCTAGAAATGCATTTTAGAAAAGCCTAATTTCTGCTTTCTAGATTGCAGTCCTTATAAACGTTATGAAACAAAAAAAGTTGTGTCTCACACTGTTAAAAGACACACGGCAAACACAGGCCAGTACCAGCCTATGTTGCAGCAGTAGTGAGGAAAGAGCAAAGGTGAACTTTGGTGAATTAGGGAGTAGAAGACTCAGCATATGCATTTTTAAGACAGAGATCATTCCAGCTTCTATGCTTCTATCCAATGGTTTATATCAAAAAGTATGTTAAAGTTGAAAATTTGGTCATTCAGAAGTTTGAAATTTCAAAATCATTCAGAAATTCATGACAGAAAATTCTGGCCTGAAGAGTTACTGTTTTATACAGCTGTAAGCTACTGAAAATAGGTAAAACTTTACTTAACCCAGCATTAGAAATTTCACCTATAACAAAATGGCTAAAATCAAAATTATGTGATACTACAATGGAATGAAATTAATATCTAGAGGAAATGCGCAAACATTTACTATGAGCAGGTTGACCTTTTTTTTTTTGTTACTTACAGCTTATATTTGCTCATTTGTTAATGTGTAGGTTATGCAATTCCTAGATTTAATTTAATGCTTTTATTCTGAAAAAAATAAGTGTTACTCTTAGCTTCAATGGTTAGTTACTTTTAATTCCACCCAAAAGCAAAGGAAGTATAAGAAACTGTAAACTCTGCTTAGCCAAACTAGTACCAAAATCTCTGTTTCATATGCAGAATCTCTTAGGTCCAGAGAGTGTTTCATATTTTCAACCAGTGATGTGTATCTTCTATATCAACTGCACTGCTTCATGTAAGCATATTTCTGCAGGTCAGTTTTTTATTTAATTTGTATTTTATTCTTCCATTTCAATGAGCAGTACGTAAGCAATCTTCATAACAAGTCTGCAATTACAGTCTTTCCACTAGATCCAAAGTAAACTGTAGTAAGTTTTAAAACTCGCTTTCTGTGCTTTCCAAACCAAGACCAAGCATCTAGTTCTTTCTAAACCAGGTTCAGTAAGTGTTTAAGTACATGCATAAGATTTCAGGCATGTGTAACTGCTTATAAGGCAGATATTTGTGATGTAGAATGGGAAGGGATGAAGGAATACATTATGCATTCACCAATCAAAAAGTAAATCCAAGATGGAAAGGAAGTATTAATTCCTAGTACCTACATTAAAACTCTAGGTTGCCAAAAAAAAAACAAAAACCAAAAACTGTGTGGGGAGAGGTGGAGGAGAGGAAAAAGATTACGATTTTTACAACATCAGTCACACAACAAATTAACTCTTAGACAAAGCTCAGCTTTGACACTATTAGTCAAAACAAAATAAATATATCATTCTGCTGCTGTGACAATGCAACATGGCATGGTGACAAAATTAGCTAACAAGATTTTTTTTTGTAGTGCAGTCTTCCCCTCTACCTCACCACTTACGAGGTTTTTTCTTTTCTTCCTTACAAAAAAAAAAACTGGCACAAGGAGACAGGGTGGGAGAAGGCTATAGCAAGTTTTATTCACTCTTCACTACTTACACAACTATAGGTTCAGTCTACATTGCTTTTGGCCTCATGTTTCCTAAATGGATAGCAATTACTTTCTGTAAGTTGTTCATAATTATTCTTTTTGTCAAAAGCCTGTGACTATTTTTTTTCTTCCATGATACCTTTTTCTGCCCTTAAATTTTAGCCCTGTTTCTAGCTCAGCATCTTAATTGTTGGTAATGCTCCAGCTCCCATGCAAACCCATTTAGACCATCTCTTACCACATAATACAGAACTAGGAAAGTACACTTTTATTTTATAAAAATTAAAATATAATTTTTATATTATGCTTAAATATATACCTTATTAGTTATTCAATCTTAGCCACTCTGGAAGGTAGTCAAAATGGCAATTGTCTACTTTCTTTCTTCTACAACCTGTTAAAAAATTTAGTCAAATTTGTGCTTGACTTCCTTTCTCTGATTCTCTTTTTGTCTCTCTGAATTGGCTCTAGATTTTCCATTTCATAGGACAAAATAACCAGCAAAGTTATCTTAAAAGTCTGTAATATTCAATGGCTTGGCACACAGGTGAAAAGGGGCTTTATTTTCATCAACAGTAATTTTATACTGGAGTAAATGAAAGTTGATTAAAACTTGGCTTTTATATGGGAGTCTTCTAAGCCCTGAAGAACAGAGTGGCAGAACCCGGACATGCTGAGCTTGTTTCTGTAACTGAACGAGCCTGGGGTAGGAATAATGAAGGAATAATTATTTTTGTTACATTGTATCCATTAGGAAACAAAATCTGTCGAGAACAGAACTTAACTACATCGTAAACCTTTAGATCCTCAAACATTTTTAAAATGATCAGATCACCTGCAAAGTTTCTCACATTCTCTACAGCAGCTTTCTTCAGGCAAGCTATTCCCAACTCTAGAGCACTTTCATGTCCCTTTAAAGATACAGAGGAGGGGAAATATGTGTAGAAGCGCATACAGACAAATTCAGCATGACATCTTTCCTGCTACACAGCCATCAGGCTTTATCTCATTTCATGTGGATGAATCAACAGCTATGCACTTAAATACATGGAAAGATGAAGCACAGGAAAAAAAAAAAGAAGCCATGGCATACACTTGGAAAGACTCAGCTGCAGGTTTGTACGGAAAGGTAGATTGAGGAGGAAAAAATAAATACTAGGATCAGCAGGGAGAACAATGATAAAGGGAAAAAAGGCATATGGTACACCACCTGAAATGCAAACAATGAAAGAGTAATCACAGAAATAAATTAGATAAGACCAAACAACTAAATAACACCAAACGGACAGGACCTCAGTTTTAATCCCATCTCTGTCACAGGTAGTCCCCTAAACTTTTAAAAACAATGAGATAATCTCCTCTAGCCCTGTAGTGATAACAATACACAACAAACTCCTTGCCATTTACCAGAAACAAGAGTAGGGAGGCACACAGAGCATGCAGGACTCTCCCTCTTCAGGTACCCACAGAGATGCTATTGTCTCGCTTTGGGCTGGGTAAGCAGCTGACCTCCTTACTCATGGTACACTGTGCTCTATGTTTGGTTCATTAAAAAAAAAAAAAAGAAAAAAAGAGATGATGGAATATCATGACATGAAGGACAGCAGAGAAGAATGAGGCATGAAACACCAAACAGTAGTGGCTGTAGTAGTGGCAATGCACTGTAGTTGCATTGCCAAATTAACAATTCTAAAATCAGATTATCTTTTCTTCTTTTTAATTAAAATTCTAATATCCATTTTTCCAGTCAGTTTCAGTGAAATATATTGCTTTATAAATATGTGATAATCCCCTTGTGGCATAACACTATGTGGGTTTACTGAAGTACATTGCATTTACCTTCCTTAGGGAATCAATTACATCCTTAAAGAAAGACATCAGTTTAGATGGCATGGTTATTAATCTGCCTTTAGTAAACCCATGTTACATTTTGTCCCATTTCTTACGTACTTCTAGTAAAGCTCAAATTACATTTTCTTTCAAAATGTGCCTATTGTAGTCAAACTAATTTGTCTGCACTTGCTTGGATCATTCTTTCCCGCATTGCATAGAATTGCACAACAGCTGGAGTTGGAAGGGACATCTGGAGATCATATTAGTCCAATGCCCTGCTTAAAGCAGGTCAGTTAGAGCAGGTTTCTCAGGCCTTTGTTCAGTTAGGCGTTAATTATCTCCAGAGATGGAGACTCCACAAACTATCTGGGCACCTTGTTCCAGTGTTTGACCACCCACAGTAAGAGAGTCTTTTCTTATGCTTGAATGGAACTTCCTGTATTTCAGTTGGTGCCCATTTCCTCTTGTCCTTCCACTGGACACTTACCACGAGGCTGGTTTCATCTTCTTTGATCCCTCTCATTCAGATATTTGAACACATTGATAAGATCCCCCCGAGGGTTCTCTTCCTCAGGTTCAACAATCTCAGCTCTCAGCCTCTCAGAGGCTCCAACAAAGGTATGCCAGATGCTCCAATATCTTAATCAACTTAGTGATCCTTCACTGAACTCTCTCCAATATACCCATATTTCCTTGTACAGGGAGGTACAGAATTGGGAACAGCACTCCAGCTGCAGTATCATCAGGACTGAAAAGAGAGGATGTCCTCTCTCAATCTGCTGCCAACACTCTTTGTAATGCATCCGAGGAGGCTGTAGGACTTTGCTGCAAGGGCACGTTGCTGGCTCATGTTCAGGTTGTTCACCAAAGCACCCAAGTCTTTTTCTAGCAAAGCTATTTTATAGTCAGTTATCCTCTAGTCTGCGCTGGTGCAAATTTAAATACTGATTATACAGCTGATATTCTCCCATTCCCTTTTTCCAAATAGCTTTCCTATTTTTGTATCTTACGTTAAAATCATATTCAAAATGGAGAAAAAAAATATTGTGTTTGGCAATTAGAATCTCATTTTTACTACATAGATGTGTCAGTTATTTATGGGGGTTTTATCAGTATTCGTAAAGATCTTTCAATTATTTTAACTTTCTTTTAAAAATCTTAATTCAGAATTCTTGTTTGCAGCTTTTTATTTCAACTTCATAGCTACAAAAATACTTTCTTAATCATTGTGAGCTGTCTTCTAACATATGATGTACTTTGTGAGGTGATTAAGCCTAATAATGTCCAGAATCTTTTTTTTGGTTTTTTTTTATGCATGCTTTGAATGCAAACTCACAATAATTTTAAAAACTTTGAAATGTTAAGCCTCTTCCGTGTTCAACTCCAAAAGCTCTTCAGTCTAGCGTACTTCACTGATTGACAGCTTTCATTTTTGAAAGATTACCTTATTGCAGTAAAAAAACTTTATTTACAGACCATTTTTCATTTATTGGATATGGCATATTTGCTGTCAGTATTGTTTCCAAAAGAGCAGACCATTTCAAGAAGTATATCTGAAATAGTTCATTATTAGAGTTTTGCTGTTTCGCTTCAAAATGCCTAGCACTGTGACTCGCAAGCTTGTAAGGATATTTCGGTAAACATAGTGCACTTTGCTTTGTATGTACCAGTTAGTTGACAATGGATCCAGTGAAAAGGAAAATAATATCAATAGTATACTTATGTTCAATATTTATAGATAGAAGATTTCTTTGAAACTGTTTTAAGTGTTTGCTTTATTTGCAAATTAAGAACATTAATTCTTCATGTCTGGATTTGATAATCTTTCCCCTTTAAATAAAGTCCAAGAAGATCGCATTAATTTTAATTTTCTTGTTATTCAGTGTCAGTTTTGTCAAGAGAGACAAAATCTCTTTCCATATAAAGACTGATGGTTTGCGTAGTGTTTGAAAGGTATCCATCAGACAAGCACATATAAACACAATAAGCTATTTTAAACAACAACTTACAGTAAATAAACCCACAGTTTTTCTATGTTAGCAATCATGTGCAAGGATTGATAAGATAGTATACTTTATCATGGTCCCAAATTCACTAACTAAAAAAGGCCTGGTAAAATCTGCTTTTTCATCTACCTAGGTATGAGTTGCATACACAAGGACAACAAGCAAAATAACAGTAATTATGGGTATTTTTCTTACAACAAATTCAAAAAGAAAAAAGTCTCTTTACTTACACAGTGTGTTTGGGAACATCTTAAACCTGAAATTTCAACAGTATGCCGCATTATGAATCACAGAAATTATATTACATTTTTCCTCAGTGTTAGATCACTGGCCTTGTTAAAATTACACTTCAAACCAGTAGGAGTCAGTTAACTGAGCCCTTGTAGGCAACTCACAGATAGGCTGAATTTCCTCTACGAGAACTTTAGTTGAGTATAATTTTACCTTTATCACCATCCTCAGCTTTTGAGAAGGCAATGGACATATTAAGGCCCTTCTGTACACAGTCCACAGCTAGTCTTCAGGCTACTAGTCAAACTAGATCCTATCTAAATGAAAGCAGTCATAGGACTGCCTGATCCATGCCACTCAAGAGCTTTCATTGCTTTCTATTGATTTAAAATCAAAAAGACGTAGTGAAATTTGATCTTGCCCCTCCTGTGAAGATTCTCTACTTTTGATTTTAGGTCACTTTTACATTCAGTTAATCAGAGCTGACAGCAGAATCTGCATATTTCAAATCTAAAGTGTAAGCTTTCACCAAGCTGTCTCTGAACTTAGAACTGATAGCAATTGCCCCATAAGCAAATATGGGATCTCTTTCTCCTTCACCAGCATAGCCACTCTTCTTTGCTATACTGTCTGTCCTTACTAAGGAAAAATAGACAGACAGAAAATATAGGTCGTGCTGTGAAACTATGAGTTGCAGAATGAAAATGGAGAAATAAAGATAAATATTTGGAGCTGAAGTGGAAGAAAAGAATCTGAGGAAGGAATAGAAGATAACTAGAAAAGGTCATGATAGAGACTGGAGAAAACAGGAATCGGTATGAAGGACAGGCCAAAATCAAGTAGGCAGGGAGTTAGAGTAGAAGAGTAAACAGATGCAAGAACTGAATTCACTGGGTGGACCCAGAATTCTAGGAGGGCAGGAGGGGGAAAGAAAAAAAAGCCTCCTGACTAGAGGATGGCTTTTGTAATGCATCGACAGGAAGACAGAACTGAAGCTGTATTTTTGATACAGCATTTGTAAAGCAAAGCAGTGTGACTGAGATATTAAATATTTTCAAATATTACAGTAGGTTAATTTTTAAAGATCTCTTTGCAATGTAAGAGACAAGTATCAACACTTTCAAAATGGTATTTAAGTGGTTTCAAGAAATTACACCTATTTTCCAGGGAATTAATCTCAATAAAAAAAAAATCAAGCACAAAACAGGAAAATCAGGTCCCAAAGAACCAAAACAGCATGCAACACTTGGTGTACTAAGTTGTCTATGCTTTCTCTAAGCCACTGTAATTTGTAATGCAAAGAAAAGATGGCAACTGGTGTCTATCGGTAAGCAAAGATTCCAGACTGATGTTCAAAGAATCATCCCATTTTAAACCCTCCAGGATTATCTTCACTGTTGTTTGGGAGGGAGAGGGGTTAGGGGGAGGGGATTACACAGACTGCCACGCCAGTAAGTGGCCAATTTAAACATAAGACTGATCTTAATTGTAAGATTTTAGCTACATTTGCAATGTGCCTTTAGCTACTCCTTTCTAAGTAAACATAACTGTTGGAAATTCAACCCTCCACTTAGTTTTCTTCTATTCTTAAAGTTCCATGAAGCCAAACCAGAAAATCAAAGGAAGATGTTACAAATCTTTTATAACTGTCTGATGTCAGAGTGCAAGAACAGTTTTAAAGTTTACTTCTATCTTTGGCCTAATTGCAAATTTTGCTAAAATCTTACATCTTCATCCTCTTTCAGTGCATTCCTTAACAGAATGGACTAGGCACTTACCAGATGCATTAGAGGTTTCTTTTCACTCTTTGAAAAGGTAATGTTCCATCTTTATTTATATCATTAGCCATGCACTTGTCTTTGAGGCTAGAGTGGGAGTATGCTATTGGAAGCTGATAAATTAGTCCATGCATCCAAACAAACTTTACACTTTCACTACATGAACAATAGAGATTGGAAGAAGCAGTGAATCTGGCATTGTGTATTAACAGTTAAAAGTCTACTCTCACTAAATTCAGTCATATGATACCCAGATTACATCAATAGGAGGAAAAGTTGACTTGAATAGCCAAGTAAGAATTCAGGTTTATCTATTACATGAAATATCATTATGTGAAGGAGCTTCCAAATAGGATGCCGTTTTATCCCTAAATTAAGTGAATCATGAAAATCAGTGGATCAGCAGGCAAATGTTTTTCCGTCAAGCATGGTAATATCTGAAAAAGTTGAGCAATTTGAACTGGCTTCTTTAGCTCTCTAAGCTTGGAGTATGTGTTATTTCAATCTTCATGGGATGGATGCCCAAAGGAATTTAATGTAAATGCAATTTATTTCTTTAAAATTGCAGACAAGATTGCAGTATGCATCAAATAAAAAATTCTTGGCAACTCGCTTAACTGACTGTTGTTTCCACAGGCAATTTGTGTAAATTTTGTCCCAAATCTGGGCTTCTGTTTTGACCTTGGAGATTAATACCATGAAATTTACCCTATAAATATGCTCAACAGAAGGTAAAAAATATACTCTACGATACAAGTGTTTGTCACCAGCACACAGGAAAGGGAAAATACTGTAGTTTTTCTTAAGTTCAAGTATCTGCATTAAATTAAAACCCAGCAGACTTCTGGAGATTTATTTTTCAACCTGAGACTTTGCTGTAACCCTCTAACCTGTTATTATAGTCTTTGACTGGGTACAATGTGATAGTAAGTCATCTGCAGTAACTGCAGATTTAAGGACTAATACTTCATTACTTACTCAGGCAGAATTCCCATTAATTTCAAGTACTGATGAATAGAACCTATAAGTCTTTCCATTCAGTTTAATAGGAAAGAGACCTGTATTACCTTTAATGTTGTCAGTAAGAAGCTTAGGCCTCAAGAAAGAACTTAATTTTATAACTTATTCAGGATGCTGAGGCATGTGCTTCATTTTAATCGTATGCTTAAGCCCCAGCTAAATGATTAAACAATGCAAGTTGTAGTACCGCCCTAGAAAGAATGCTTCCTTGAGCCAAAATCTTAATAAGTAACACAAATAACAGCAACAAGCAGCAGCCCTGCTTTCTCTTGTTTCTGTGTTCAAAGCTCTCTTTTAAAAAAAGCCCACTTTTTTTTTTTTGGCAGAAGGAGTGTCATGAGCATAACATTTTTTCTTAAAATCCTGGCTCTGATCTGCATTGTGTCAGCCTCCAATGCTGAATAAAAAATTATCCAGTATTGCTAGTTAAACACCATTTTTGACGTCTAGACAAAACAATGATGATTTATTCCTTTAGAAAAGATAAGCAGTGATTTAGTTTACTTATAACTTGGGAGAAGAATGGAAGCTAGAGGCACAGGGTGATGTTATTGAAAGGTTGATCTCTATCATCTTTGGAAGGATACTGTGATCAGGGAAGGGCCCTGACAACTGGAGAAAGAACAATTTTGTATCCATCTTAAAAGAAAGGACAAAAGGCTAATCAAGGACTCCGTCTCACTTTGGTCCCTTGGAAAGTGTTTTTGAAACCCATTGCTGAGCACATAAAGAAGAAGTAGGTGATTGTGAACAGTCACTATGGATTTACCAAAAGTGAATCATGCCGCATAGACCAGATTGCTTTGTACGAGAAAATGATGACTTGTGGACAAGAGGAGATTTGTCAATGTCATTTGCCTTGAGTTCAGCAAAATATGAGTTTGATGGTCTGGCTGAGAGAATATTAGGTAATAAGTCATAGTCTACCCGGAGACCTGTAACAGCTGGAGTACTACTGAGATCTATACTAGTACATCTAGTTGAACATCTTTAAAGAAGGACCTGGAGGAGGTGATGGAATGCTTGCTCACCAAATCTGCAGATGACATTAGACTGGGGAGAGATCAGTCAATATGCTCAAGTACATGGCTGCCATCCAGACAGACCTGGACAGGCTGAAGGAATGGGTCTATATGAACCTGTATTTAACAATGACAAATGCAAAGACTTGCCTTTGAAATGTAAATCTCCTTGCAGTAGCACATACTTTACTGAAAACATGCATTTAGTGTCTATGTAGACAGTAAGCTGAACATGAGCCATGGCAGCAAAGGCCAACAGCATCCTGGGCTGTATTGACCAGTGCTTAATTGGTGGATGAAGGGAGTGATTACCTTTACTTCTCAGCACTCATTAGCCTGCATGTAAAATACTGTGTCAAATTTTGGGGCCTCTGGTAGAAAAAAAAAAAAAAAAAATTGCTCAACTTATGAAAGTCTAGCACAGAGTCCTGAAGTACTTGCCGCACAAAGAGAGGGTGAGGAACAAGGTTTGCTCAGCTTGTTTAAGGAGGTCATTAAGAAGACAGACCCAGGTTCTTCACAGTGGTGCATACTGGGAAAATGAGCAACAACGGGCATGACTTGAAACAAGGGAGGTTCAGGCTGGATATAATGAGAAGCTTTTATACCATGAGGACAGTCAAGCAGTGCCTGGAAATGTTTTGCCATTTTCATCCTTGGAGGTTTTCAAGACCCAACAGGATAATACCCTGAGCAACCTGGTTTGATATCATAGTTGACACTCTTTTAGGCAGGAGTTTGTACTCGATAAAATCCTGAAGGCCTTTCCAACGTGAATTATTCTATGACAGAATATTTCCAAGCATTTTCTTTCTTCATATCAAGAGTACTGGAAGAGCTATCTCCTTCTGAAGACTAACTGGAATACAATTATAAATACTGCAGCATAGAACTATGGATATACATTGCGTTCATTTATTTGATACAAATGAGAAAATCCCACCTCATATTTTCAGAGACACAGAGCAGGTGGGACATTTTTAGCTGCATTTTTTAAACTGCTCCATACAAAGATAACCAAATTCCAGGACAACAATAGGGAAGAGGTTTGAATATGCATCATATACTCTATAATCAAAGAACCCACACATCTAAATAAGAACACACAGAAAGATGGTGTCAGCGGTCTTTCAAAGACACAAATTCTGCTTATGAATACTCTGGTATAATCCAGAACTCAAATAAACATTAAAATAATCAGAATTATAACATTTACCCTTCAAATCTGACTTGATCCAATTAGCCAACTAAATATTGGTTCAATAAAGAGAATGAGATCTCTCTCTAAGGTTAGCATAGTAAGTGTCCTCATTCATCTTCAATCATTCTCCATTTTTTTATTTTCAAAAGTTAATGATGCAAGGATTCACTTTAAAAGAAAAAAAAAAATCAGTTATTACATATTCCGCTTACTAGCCCATATGCTTGGAAATGAAGTTATTTGTCAAAGTAAAGCAATGAAAAAGGCTGGGAAGATACTTGTCAATTTAAGAAAAATTGGTGGCTTTATCACATTAATAATAAGGTCCAATAAATGTTAAAAAATCATTTTCCCAATATTAGTGATAAAGGAACTCTAGGTTTATTCACAGTTCTTTTACAGTTTTGATTGTTTAAATTTATGACCAATTATCTTGGTTTCTTCTACAGAGTTATAGCTAACAGGTAAAAAAACATATTTTTTTTTTCTTTAGTCAGTCTTACCAAGGACTTGCTTAAAAAAGAGGTGGGCTTCAACATCTAAAGTGTTTCTTAGGCTTTGTGGCAGATTTGCTTATGCAAAACTAGGTAAGGAACCAACTAATAGCAAGAATTACTATTTCATCTTTCTCAGTAATGAAATGTTTAATATATGTATATATCATATTCAATAACAATGTACAATTCTACTTTACCAGTATCATCCTTACAGTAGAGACCTTCCTCTTCAAACCAACTTGCCTTAAATCTGTTGTTAAGTGAAACAATGGTCTGGAAAGAAATATTTCTTTCTTTTGCTTCAATTATTAGCTGAATTAACAATTTAAATAACTTATTCTGCTACTTTCATATTTAAAATGAATTAAAGGCAAGATAGAATGCCAGATTCTATTATTCCCAGGATTTGCTCCAAGTAAGGTTATGAGCCAAGAGACAAGCCATTTTTTTTTCTATGAAGAAAATTCTTCCTTGAGAAATATGTAGAACGAGTTATTTGGTTTCCTGCCAAATAGGAAAGATAAGCATATATATGCGATATTGCATCATGTTTGCCAGATCAGCTGGACATTTAATGAAAAAGTCAGGGACTGATGCATCTCTCCCAGAGATGACTGAAAGGCTTTCTTTCCATCAGCTCCAGTGAGAGTCGCGTCTAGCCCCATCTGCATGTTTTCAGGCAGAAGACCAATTTTCATTTCCTGACCTATGTGTATTTCCATTGAGAACATTACTATAGCACAGAGAAAGGAAAAACTTATCAGAAGATTACAAATATCCAACACATTTTTTAGCTCACATTTTTTACAGATACAGTAACTTTGTTAAATATTTCTATATGCATCTTCAATATTATAGTGTGTTAAACAAGAACAACAAAAGAATAATATGAATTGCTTTTTACAAAAACTGCGTTTGTCATATTTGCATGAATGTACTATCAGACCCATACGTTCATGCATGCACACGTAAGCCTTCATCTCTGCTGCAAGGACAAAGAAGCCTTGTAATGCATATGAATCAAGAAGTTCTACATTCCAAGCCTTTATGTGACTGAAAAGAATCAAATAGTGTTACTTATCATAAGCCAGATCATTGCAGTTTTCCAGAATTGATCTCTTAGAACTTGTCATTTTTTAAAATGAATGTTGTAATTCGTAAGGACTGTTTCTTTGTGCATTTGATACCTAACCTGCGGCATTTCATGTAAATGTTTCAACTCCTTTAGCTTTAAATTAATTATCTTCTCAAACAGTAGAGCCTTAGGGTGTTATTGTAAGAGTAACTTCACACCAATCTTTTGTGAAGTGCTCTGATCTCTCACAGTTTCTCTCCCACTCTCAAAATAACCAATAAAATATTTATTAAAACAGCCCAAACCATACAGGGTTGTGTAGTTTGAAATTTTGTTCTTTGCTTGTTATAGTAGCATAAATACCCTAAGTAGTATTTGTATAAAAGCTATATTCTGTAACACAAACCCCATTGGGCAAGTAATACATTAGATCTGTAATACTTTCTACTGCCAGACTCATCAAGCTGATTTGGAATTTGTTGCCTGGGTAGAGTGACTCATATGTTTACTGGCCCTGACAGGTGCTGGGCATCTTCCACACTTATTAAAGTTAATGACTTCAACAGCAGACTGGGAAAATTGTATGTTGAAGTAGGTTTCCTCTTAACAGGTATTCCCAAGTTATCATTTAAGAGAGTATGTAAGTGGTGTCAATTTTCTTCTGTAATCACAAAACCAGCCCATAATCAAACCTCTATCCCTTCATTGCAAAAATAACGCAATTGTCTTCACAGGGACTTCTTGTTGGAGTCAGGTAAGAAACAAAATTGCACTGTACACAGAGATTTCCACATAAAAGTTCAGTCTCTTGCCATAAAACTACTCACCAGAACAGAGGAATTACATACTGGAAACAAGCCAGTGATTGTATAGAAATACATGCCTCTAAGTAAGCTCTAAATCAGTATTCTGCCACAGTTTGGCATAATTTCTATCCCAACAAGCCACAGCTGCTGAACTGGAGACTTCTGACTTCATATTAGATAAGTAATAAGAAGTTTTATGCAGTGGTGCCAGAGCCTGTCCTTTGATATCAACACAGCAGGCTACAGTTGTTGACCAGCTACATGGAAAAGTTATGCCTGTAAATTACACTAGTTAGCTAAAAATATTCAGGCAAGAACTTCACAGAGACATATGCCATGACATTAGACTGTCAACCAAGATATGATGAGACCGAGACCTCACAGGCATCTGTATATTCATACAAAACCAAGAAATTAGGACTGAATCTTTAACTACAGAGAGACCTCTACTTTGATGCCTGTCCAGACACTAGGTCTGCACTATTAATATGACAAAGTCCTGTACCCTGGCTTCCACCCAACAAGACAAAAGTACTGAGCCAGAGACCTCATAGAAACCTGTACCTTAATATTAACCTGCTATGCAGGTTACTTAATATTAATCCTAATATTAACCTGCTATGCAGGTTACTATTAAGCTGCAAAGGAGCTTAATATTTTTTTCTTTTTCAGGAGCAAAATCTCCTGGGTTAATGGGCTTGCAATGAGTATAGTATACAGCCATTGGAAGGAGGAAAAAGGAAAGATTAAACCCTTTAAAAATTAGGCAGAAGAACTATTGCGCTCTTAAATACTCATCACTTTTAACGTCTAACTTTTCAGGATCTTCCAGAGCAAAATATAATGGCACATTTTCCAGTTACATTAAACATAACAGCTAATTAAAGAACTGGCCTTTTTCCTCATCAGCAGTTCTCACACAAACATTTCTTGCCCTTACATAATATCATAGGATATTGAGATACAAACCACCGAGCAACACATCTGCAAAACTGTCAGGGACCAAAAGAGTTAACGTCTCAAACATTGCTGTGGCTGTGGCACCGTTGCAGCCTGCAGTCCACATGGGGGATGTGCAGCTCCCCAGATCCCTGTTAATGACTTGCCAAATATAGCCAAGGGTCACACAGAGGTCACCTGAGGAAGGGGCTTCTGACCACCCCTCACACACCTGCTTCGAGCCTGCACAGAGGACTCGGAACTCTCTGGAACCAGACCATACAGGTCTTCAATGGGCAGACCTGGAGGTGGGGATTAGACTATAAAAGGTACTGCCTCCAGGAGCTGTGTGGTGAGCCCCCCACCTGAAGACCATCACAGCTGCCTGCACCAGAAGCCATGTGCCCACCACCCCACCAGAGGATCTACGAGCCTGCCCATCATCGCCATTGCTGGATCCAAGGGTGGTGATAGCTCTTTCCCTCCTTTCCTCTTTCTCTTTTCTATTTTCATTTTCCTTCTTAGAAATATTCCAGTAAGAGCCCTGGCTATCAACCCCTTTATGCTTTCCAAGTTTTCAAAGTTAAGTTGTTCCACTAAATGTTAAATAAAATCCTAAATTGATTGTTTGGTATCGTTTCACCTTCATTTAGTCCAAGGGAATCACAAACCTGCTACGGCCCTGGGCCGTAACACAAACCCAGACTAATGTGCTGTATGCTGCAAAGAATTTTAGGGAAATAAAAAAAAAATTATTCCAACAGAATTAGTAAGCAAAATATTGACTAATGGAAAACAACTCAGAAGTTTGGAATATACTTCAGTAATTTGGGGAGAGATGGTAGTCAATAAGTTGCAGGATCAATACATTTATTAATCAACCCAAATGAGATGTTCTGCCATATGAATAACTTTATTCCCTATGAGTAACTGTTTAATGGCAAATGTCAAAGTACTTTATTGATGTTTAGAAAGGAGATTGAGATGACTCTGGGAAATGTCTCCAGAAAATACTTGAACTACTTAATGAACTAATTTATTTTTTCAAAATTACTTTGGAATTAATAATTACTAAAAATCAAGAGTTTTGCAGTTCAAAATGCCTACATCCATTTCCAAAATAGGATTTTGTCTGCTATAAAGACATTGGAGAAAGTCTGCATATAGATATCCCCAAAACTTCAAGCAAATATTTTATTTCTGAGTGCTATTTTTCTATTCACATTGGCACAAAAAGCAATTGTAGAAAAATATTCCAGGAAAGCCTTTCCCTTCTTGATGTCTCAAAGAAGTTATTCTGATTTTTACAGTGCTGGATCTTTACATTGTTCCTCATTTTCCACCCACACTCTTAGCATTTTTCATTGCTTTCTTTTACCTTAAATTAATTTCTAATTTATAATGCTGTGACTTCTCTCTCATTTAAGCACAATAATCATTTAACACTTCATCATGACTACAGAAGTCTAATATTCTACAGTATCAATTGCTGACTTGTTCTAAATTTCACTTGCTTGAAGTCAGAAAAAGCTGAATGGCAGCAGCTGCTTCATCCATCTTTTACAGTCTTTGATCCCTCACTTGGAAGGCCTAGAGAACTGTTTAATGTGCAAGGGAAGACCTCTCCATACTGCTATGTAAGAGTCCCTGCTTATATTGGGCAAGATCCAAAGCCCATTACAGTAATTGAGAATCTTTCCATTATCTTCTGTGAGGTTTGGTTGAGCCCAACAGATAAAAGACAGTCTCATTGAGATGAAAGATTCACTGGAAACACTTCACAATCTTTAGGGTAAAGAGCAGAACAAAGGGATAGTTAAGTTCTTTCATAAGCTGCAAAGCTAAATTTGTTGGACCAAACCTGAAAAACTGGAGTATTATCCACTTTGGGTGCTGGATCACAACACTTAAACAAATTAAACTGTTTCCTTCTACCTGGAAACTGGACATGGTTTTGGAATGCTTTGGTTTTGCTGGCACACGTGGCATATAAGGAAGAAACAATGGTTAACCAGGCCTAATGGAGAAAGTCTATAGGGACCTATGAGTGCTTAGGAAATAGAACTCAAACGGCATTTTACAAAAGGGAATTGGGAAAAAAAGGTGCTGCTTCTTAGGTTTGAAATAGCCATAGAAAGTCTAAACATACTTCAATCTAAAGATGATCTACCAAGTCATATTTTTTTCCATTTATACTAGAAATGCTATCAAAACTTCAAAGCTGTGCAACCATGACATGACTAAAGATGCTAAAGTTACTTAGATGCTAATGTTACTTATGTAAATAAAATCACTATAATAAAAGCTTTTTTTTAATAAAAGCTTTAAAAAAAGCTTTAAAAAACTTTAATAAAAGTTTTTTTGGTTTGTTTTTTTTTTTTTTTGTCCACAAAGTACTCAAATTCTAGGTCTCTAAGAATTCCTATGGTGATTACTTTACTAACCATCACTCTACAGATTGGATCCTGGACCGCCTGTCAACCATATTCCTATGCAAATTTCTTTACTTTTCACAGCTAGCAAAATGATGACCTCAAAGTCTTTCAATGGCACTGCAGGGCTGCATAACACCAGACCCCTAGCAAGCAACTTACAAGGCTGGTTATGAGCACCAAAAAGTGTCTTTTCCAAACTATCCATCAGAGATGGACAAAAAGATAATCACAATACAACAAAACACAAATCCAAGCTAAGTGAAAGGAGTAAGTTGAAACTTACTTCATTTGAATTTTCTGTTGTGATGTTTTTATTTTTCAGCTTTTTCTGCAGCAGTGTGTTTTCATACTCTGGTCTGGGATGCTCCTGAAAAAGGAAAAAAAATCAACCAAATTTGTGATGATGATCAAGAGAAAAGAAAAAGAAAAAAAAAGTTCTGGTCACATATTCATGATCCAAGCCATCAAGATGATTCAACAGCACAGCACCTTTTGGACTAGGGAGATAAATGCCTAGAGGTATGGGATCCATTATGAGATACAGGAGAAGAGCATTTAGGGATTGCAGAGGACTTATTATGGGATGCTTAGGCGAGAAACCAAAGGCAGGGAAAGGAGACATCTAGGTCATTTGGGGGAAAAACAGAGGGATAAGGGGATAAAAAGAGCTGGTCACATGTAAACAGTCTGCTGGACTGTATGGGGGTCTGATCAACAGCAAGTGGAGCAAGTGCAGGTGTGAGACTGAATATGTAAGTGCTAGCAGAGATCAAGCTGGCATAGCTGGCAAGTAGTTGAAGTCCCTAGGAGCCAGGGAGGTGTGAGTCTCTAAGGGTGAGACCATGGTGGAGTTGTCTATTAGAGGGACCAAGGGAGTTACAGCCAACTGCCAGAGACACCACAGTCTGGGGGTCTCCAGGAGTGCAAACCACTGAGGTGTAGCGGGTGGTGTGTGTGTGCAGACCTTCAAGGTCAAGACCAGGGTGGGTTGGCTGCTGAATGGATGTGTGAGTGAGCAACTGGAGAGGGGCTGCAGCACTTCAGGCTTGTACCTCTGAGTGCCAGCAACTGGGGAGACTGGGGTCCAAGGGCAGCTACTGGGCAAACTGAGTGAGCCCAGCTGCTGGGGGAATCTGCACTGTACACATGTGCATACATATATTCTCACTAGCAGACCTCCATCCTGCTCAGCCAGGGAGGGAAGCAAGATGAAGTCATTATGCTGTCTCTGTTTGTGTGCCTGCTGTGCGTGTCTGTGTGATCTGTATGGCTGGCCATGTATATATGCATATATGTGGTGCATATGCGTGGTCTGTGTATGCATACCTTCTGGGAATACATGTTTAGCCTCACTCACTACATTGGACTTAGGGGCATGGAACCGCAGCTTCCTCGCCTCTCTTGGGCCATCGGATCTGGCCTAGTTTCCCTATCAATAAGGTTTACTTGCAAATGATATATTTCTTTATTTTATATTTTTCTTTCTCAAATTACATTCTTTTGCTTGCAATTTATATTTTTATTCTCCAAATTAGAGCATAAATTAAGCATAATATCACAAACTTACCAGGATTTTAAAGAAAGTAGCTCATAAAAAAAAAAAAAAAAAAAAGACAAATTCCATGTATATCCTCGTTCCTCCCAAGATCTTAATTCATTCAGAGCCTGGAATTTGGATTTCATGCTCCCCGCAAAAAGGCTACTCCTATGGCATTGATCATGCCATCCATCCTTACTATAAATAAAACATAGGCTTATCAGCCCAGTCACAGAATCAATTTATGAACACTTTTAAATTAATCTGTTAGGCATGAAGATAATAAAAACTTTTTAAAAAATTAATTCATCCTCATGGACAATAGAAAAGGGGTTGCATGGAATTTCAGTACTCTTTTGGGGGATTCAGGCACTGTTCATTTTCTGTTACCTGTAACATTTTCACTGCATCAGACACCATTTGGGCATTCTCTGTTGCACATCAGTACATAGACACAATGAGACTTCCAATGTATCATTTATCCTGATCATGAGATTTTTCTGACACATTGAACAGTTATGTGAGCACACTATCATTTAAATAACTGCCTTAAATGAATATTAACATATCTTTTTTGTACTGTAGTTCAAAAGTCTTATGTATGCCTGCTCTAAAGACAGTCCCACAAATGGTACATGCATTCTAATGCTTCCAAGGAGTCTGGTACTAACAGGGGAGGCTTGAGGAAACTGTTTTTTCTTAAAGTTTAAGTACGGCTATGCCTCTGAGACTCTAGCACTACAGTGCTATACCGAACAAACATAATGAAACTGCTTTCATGTACTGTTCAAATCCATAAAGCGTGTTCTAAGGATGCAACTGCAACACTCTTTGCATCATGAGTTCTTTTACACTACTTATGCCTCACATAAAAACCAATACCTCAATGAATGAAGTTCAGGAATGACAACAGCACTTCCTGTCACAAGGGTCATTGTTGTTATTACCTATGAAGTGTTATCAGTGTAATGTGGAACTCCAAGAAATAATGAGCCACAAGTAATCTCTGACATTACTGAAGCTGATTAGCAGCAAAAATGGTAGCGAGCAAGATGGCGGAAGGAAAGACAAAGATACAGTTATAAGGGTTTAAAGATGCTATGGTCAATGCACATATCTTGATGTTTCATAAGTTTTCACAAGCTTGTTGATTTGAATTAATTTGTATCACACTTCCTTAGATAAGGTTCAGAGGGCAGATGGAAGAAACATCTTCAGACCTAAACAAAGAAAGGATGAAGGCATCAGGCGTGGATGGCTACATGATAGGAGACAGCTTGATGAAAGTACGGAAATGAGAAATGAAGCTGTAAGAAACTGAGAAGACCTAATCACAATATGGGAGCACTTGCAGAGCTGAATTGGCTTTCTTCCTTTTTTTCTTATTTTCTGCTAAGTAAAGCATTCTAGGACACCAGAAGCAGCTGCCAGAGGTCAAAGCAACTTTTGAAAATTAGCTTGAAAGGAAACAAGGTGAGAAAATAAAATGCCAAGCAAAACATTGTAATGTAACTTATTTTTATGCTATTGACAATTTTGGTTTGTGTGCATATTCTATTCAAATTTGGTCAAGTTATGTTTAGTTTTTCTAGTAAGACATTTCAATGTCTTTTTAACTACATTTCATACACCTACATGTGGACTGGAAAATTAGTTGATCTGTCTTCACTGATTCAGCCAAGTCATCTTACCCTTGACCGAATAGACAACAGCGCCTCCTGGAATGCATAGATCTGTATATTCTTTTAATGAGTATATTGCATGAAACATTTATTTACAAAACAGATTTAGAGTTACTTGATCCTGATCATATATACATAGATGTGAAGGAACAATTAGACTCTGCTGTAAAATGAGTGTGATTCAGAATCAATTCTTTGTCTGAAAATGGGAAGATTTCTACACATAGGACAATAAGCTAGAAACAGTTGTGATGACTTGAAGAAGGCTAAATGTCCATGTAGGGAAAAATATGAATCCCACGATGCTGGAAGTTTGCCAGTACAGCTGCCAGACACTTATTGAAAACCATGTGAGCCAAGGTACTTTGAGGCCAAATGAGTGCTTAGAGTAGAATATGATAATTCCCATCCTGAAAACAAAGAGCCAAATCATGAAATTTTTACTCAGACAAAACTCATATTGACGTCAGTGGGAATTTTCCCTGAGAACGGTCTCCAAGATTTGCCTCAAACATGCAACATGTGTATCCGCTATACATTGCAAATTAAGGCTGTGTAGGTAATGATCCAGTTTGATAAGAACATATAACATGAATTGATCTCTCCTTAATTACTCTTTGATTTAGGAAGAAATTGATAATGAAATTTTATGAATCATAGAATAGTTTGGGTGGAAGGGACCTTTAAAGATCATATAGTCCAACCTCCCTGCAAGGACCAGGGACATCCCTGACTAGATCAGGTTGCTCAGAGCCCTATCCAACCTGGCCTTGAATGTTTCCAGGGATGGGGTATCTACCACCTCTCTGGGCAACCTGTTCCAGTGTTCCACCACGCTCATTGTAAAAAAACTTTTCTTGATGTCTAATCTGAACCTACCTCCTTCTGTTCTAAAACCATTACCCCTCATCCTTTCACAACAGCTCTGCTGAAGAGTTTCTCCCCATCTTTCCTACAAGCCCCCTTTAGGTACTGGAAGACTGCTACAAGGTCTCCCCGGAGCCTTCTCTTCTCCAGGCTGAACAGCCCTAATTATCTCAGCCTGTCCTCATAGGAGAGGTGCTCCAGCCCTCTGATCATCTTCATGGCCCTCCTCTGGACTCGCTCCATGGACTTGCATGAAGCATGCATAAAAAACACATCTGGGTTGCTAAGAAATAATAGAACATTAGAAACTATCCCAGATTAACAGACCAAAGGAGTTATCAGAAAAAAAAATAAGCCAACTTACTGCTTAATTTTTACACTTTAAGAAAAGTCAAAAAAACACTGTGCATTTATTGAATGGCCTTATTCTAATATGCTGAACACAAGCAGAGCAATAAAGCAGTAGACACTAGTGGTGGTCAAGCACTGGATAAGAGAAGTGTTGGAGTCACCATCCCCAGAGGTGTTAAAAAAAAATGTGTAGACGTGGCACTTTAGTAGGCATGGTGCTGTTGGGTTGACAGTTGGACTTGATGATCTTGGAGGTCTTTTCCAACCTTAATGAATCCATGATTCTATGATTCTAGACTGTCCTGGTAATGGGATGCTTATTCAAGGAAAAGTAATTTATATCTCAACACTTATGAAGGGATCACTGGTAGATGTTCACAATCTTTTTAGTACAGATCACTTGCACAATGAATTTGATTTATGTAGAATTAAAAAAAAAAAAAAGCTTGAATAAGTCATCTAACATTATTACAAATTTAGGGATGTTAAAAGAAAAAAAGCCACTGTACATGTACATAGGAACTCATCTATCAAAGGTATTCTAAAGCAACATAAAACTGAAGCAGTTAAAACAAAAGAACCCATAAATTATATTATGGAAATACATTTGCCAAATAGACAGCTAGAGAGATAGATAGATGGATATAATGCCTTTGTTTGCTCCCTTTGGGCAAAAACAGTAGTAGTGCTTTGGAGAATTACCTGCAAAATTAAATTTTGAAATACAGCCTCAGATTTGTAAGTGCCCTTAAGACAGGACCAACAACCAAATGCTGCCATTGCGATGTCAAGATAGCACATTTTGTGGGTAACTGTAGTAGAATAATATAGCATCATTTATTTTTATTCATTATTCAATTAAAATCCAGCTCATTCAAATACTCCTACATCGGTAAGTGGAATTGTGTGAAGCCAGATGTCCCTTGAAGTATGGTATTGAAAATTTTGCTTAAAATTATTTATTCTACTCCATGAGTTGATGCTGAAACAAATGAGCCGGCAAACATAAAGAAGACACCCAGCTGTGAAGTTGGATATCAGCCCATTTAAATGGGGCATCATTCAGCTTGTCAGTAGAACAACTTCCTGCTTAGCTTATTGCTCTAACTTTTATAAAATATTATCTGGATTCTAGAAAATTTTAAATGTCTCTGCATATCACTGTTAGGTTTATTCGTTTTAGTTGTCCTATGGTAGCATTGAGTAGTCACAATCATGGATTAGGACTCTTTCCTTAGCCACTATATAAGCATAGAACCCCTTCTCCAAAGAAATGTTCTTAGAAAATTGATTTTTTCCCCCTTGGGTACTGTTCTCTTTTCTTTTGTCTGATAATGTGTAACAGTGGGAACATTTGGCTGTGGAAGCACTCTTTAGTGGAGCGTGTTTATGGAAATTTTTCTCTGTCAATATTTAAGATTGAGTGTACTTTGGATGGATTACAGATTTGTAGCTCTCACAAAAATAAATACAATAACACTGCAAAATCCCTTTAAATTTGATCTAAAATAGCTGTTTCACAAATCATAACATTATGGTGTCAAGATAAAATATCCTACAAATTAGCAAGGTTAGAAATCAACAGTTTCCAACTAACATAAGGTATTTTTGTTCCAAGCAAGGTGAAAATCATGAGACTCTGGGCCTTGTCTAAGGCTACATATTGCACATTATGCACCACAGTGATCCCAAGAAGCTCAGAGAGAAGTTTAAAAGAGAAGATCACTGATGTGTGAAAGAGCCAAACATTTTGTAGATTCATCCTATTACAGCTGGTCAGAGGTCATGGATTTTAGATCTATAATTGAGTGGGCAAGTAGTTGTCAAAGCTGAATGCTAGATCACACTTACAACATAGTACTTATATCAATCCCATGGATAGAATTATTGCAAATGTCATTAATTTCCCTGTCTTTCCCTTACCAGAGATGAAGGACATTAAATAAAATTTAAAAGTCTAAAGAATAGGAAACAATTCTGCTGAAATATGATGAATAGGAAACAATTCTGCTGAAATATGATGAGTTCTGACACTCTGCATTAATTTTAAACAATTACTAAACAATATCACAAAGTATTATTCTTAAATTTTAAAAGCTTTTCCCAATTTCAAAAGTACTTTTAGAAATAAGTTCTACTTTCGTGGAGTCTGAAAGAAGAGCTGTCTCATCTTATTTTAGTCTTAATTAATCTTCCTGTGTCAATTCATGGGAAAAAAGCACAGAATAAATAAAAATGACATAGCAATAAAAGACTTCACAGAAGAACACATGACATTTAGGCCACTTTATTCTAGTTCATAAAAATAAGAGTTTCTTAACACAATTCCATATTATTTATATATGCACTTGAGGGTAAAAAAATGGCAACTTCTATTCATACGCATAAGTAAATGTAAAATGCATTTAAAATTTAAAATAAAAAGCTCACTTCCTTAAAAAGAAAGTTCTTTCCCTACACAAGAGAATACATAGTGTATGCATCTTTAGTGCACAGGAAAACTGTTTTTGTTAAGTGCAACAGAGGAAGACAGAGGGCACAAAAAATGAGGTTGAGAAAAAACAATGGTTTCTAAGAGACCTTTGTATGAGAGAGCTGGGAGAGGGAGTACTGTGACTTTGGGGGACCTGAAAAAAGCAGACAGGGTTTGTGAGAATCCGGGAGAGGAGAATGTCCCTCTCCATCTCCTTATTCCTGTCTCCCTCAGAACACACACTCCCTTGAAGTACAAGATCCCCCTACCCTCACTCCATATCTTGATTGTTCTGACCTGGATCTCCTGTGTCACTGGGAAGGAGGAGAGGAAGAAGGAAAGGCCTAGAGATGGTCACTGTTCCTAGAGAGGCAGTGCTGGACAAAGATACAGGATGGGGTAAGTCAAGGCAAAGAACTATCGGAAAGCAGGACTTTCCTCGTTGTTGCTCCTTTCCTCTACCTGTAGCTCCTATTTTCCATCACCCATGCCATGGCCATGCCCTGGGCAACAACAACCGTGGTAGAGCGCTGTGCTGCAAATGCTGGAAAACCCCTTTCCAGCTCTCCATAGCTTTACACTCCAAGCAACTGTCCACATCTGCACTTACACCAGAGAACGTGAAGATGTGAACCTCCTCTCTGAACTCAAGGGACTGCAGGAGGGAAAAACTCATGCCACCCCAGGTGACCCAGCCTTTGAGTGGTCCATCACAACATCCTGAGGAATCAAGACTACCTACAAGGAATCAAACAGCTTTGAGGTTTGTAGACAATTCAGTCCTGTAAAGGACACAGGATGTCATTATACCAGAAAAGGAATAAAACAAAGGAAACTAAAGCGTGTTGGTATGTCTGGAACAAGAGGAATAAAAGAGGAAAATTAACTAGGGCCCCAGCATATTGTGGCATCTCTGTATCAATAGTCTTGGTACGAAAAAAATGTAATCATATGTCTTCAACAATTTCTTGGCAAGCAAAGGAATTAACACCTGCTTTAGTTCCTATACTTTACAAATTAAGACATTTTTAAAGCGTGCCTTCATGTGTAATTATTTAATGGAGCAACAGCTGGTACTAAATAGTTTCCCCTAAAGTCTGAGGGATAATATCCTTCCCCAGCTATCCTAATAAAACTCTCATCCTCCTAAACATAGTATTTAAATCTAATGTTGAAAGGACTTGTTCAGAAGATTAGAGCTATCCTAGAACCATTAAATAATTAGTGTTAATAGGAATTTAATGAAGGTGACAGAAGATTCACTGGAAGGAGTGATGAAACCCAAGAAATGGTAGTAAAAAAAAAAACATACAATGAGATAAAAAATATTTGGAAACATGAGCCCAACAGGAAAGTCAGAATAGGTAGGGAAACATGTGAGATAATGCATCTGGGGAAAATAACTCAAATTGAAGATCTCATTGACGCAAGAAACCTGAGAAGTGGTGAGGATGAAAGGACAGATTTGAGACAAGACAAAATATTGTAGCTACACATTCCCCTTTTACCATTACTGACCATTTTTTTCCCAAAGAGAACTAAGCTGTGAATACACAGATATTTTATTAGACTTGGCTTTCCACTCCTTATTTTTTAAGCAAACAAAGATGTCTTCCACTGCCTGTTTTAGTAGACACTATTAGAACTTCAGAAAAGGAGTTTGCTCCTATAATTTGCAAGGTGCAAGATAAGGTGAAAACATCAAATTAATCAGATCACAACAAATTTTGAAAATGCAGTAGAGAAGATGAGGTTAAACCATAATTGAGTTAGCAGAGAATGGGATGTATCTTTAAACTTATTTAATGTCACCAAGTCTGCTTGCTATTTAACTGTATCTTGCCCAGCCTTCTTTATTACTTTATCATAACTCAGAGATAATCCACAAGGTATCTTAAAGTTTTCCCTTAAAGGTTCAATAATTTTTTTAAAGTCATCAAATAGCAAAAGGAGGAACTCTTTCCGAATTAGAGTTTGCAAAAAAAGTTTACAAACATCTTACAGAGTGCAAGATTTTAGCTCAAAATTGTTACTTACCAAACTTCCTTCTAATGAAGATAGACACCTAAGTTCCTCTCTGTTGTACTGAAACAGCATAACAGCATGACTATTCAAACAATAACAAGACCTCCACTCATAAGCATTTCAGTTAGTGTGGATTTTCTGTCCATTTTCATCTTTTATAATTGCATTTCTATTTCAGTTTACACAGGATTGTTGGTAAAATGAGATAAAATCTCTTCTACCCAGAAAACCTAAAGTAGGAACATCCTGGGTCCTTGAAATACAATTTCTGAAGATTCATGGGAGGCCAGTAGTTTCTATTCCCCACATCATTAACTGGAGTCCCTCAGTACTTCTTCACCAGCTCCTTCACAAGTAAAAGAGGGTATGGATTCTCTCACCTCTATCCCCTGCTTTATTGATGGCTATATCCCTTATTACACAACTTTCAAAAGAAACAAATGCATAACCTGTTTGATTGGGTTACACAGACACATATCTCTGCCATGTCACGTTGAGTGTTTATTCATGGTATTTCCAAGGCTTTGTCTGTTTTCATGGTTCTGGTCTGGGCTTATTTCTTTTCTTTTTCTCTCCCATTTACTTATGAGTTGCTCAATTGCTTTTCAACACAATTGTCTATTTTACAGTCTAGTACCCAATGCTACCTATTATTTTTGCAGATTTCAGATGTACAAATGCAAATCCTCTAAGTCTGTACAGCTGCCAGTTGAAAATATGCATGCAAGCCTTAGGGAGTCTGCTTTCTCAGACTGCTTTTGCCAAGATATTTACAAATAAATGGACTAAGTTAATCTCTCGTGTGACTCTCTTAAAGCAAAAGATTTGTCCCAGTATGTTTAAAGAAAGTAATTTGACTGAAAATTTTATAGTGAAGAGTCAACAAAGATTACACTGAAGGCATTAATTTCAATATAATTCTCACAATGTAGTTCTCAGTTCTTCAACTTCTATGGTTGTTTTCCTCCTTGTTTTGATTCCATAACTTCTCTTTCCAAAGAAACAGATAATAATAGATAAGTTAACCCTATCTAATCTTAAAAATGTTAAACCTTCTGAACTTCTTCCTTTTTGCTTTCCTTCTTGCTCTGTTCAGTGATCCTGTGCATTCCACTTCTAGTTTATTCTGGCCTAACCTGATCAAACACAAATTTCCATTTTCCAACATAATTGTCAACACTTGCAAAGATTTCACCAGCACTGAAACATGGTGTCAGTATCTGTCTTACAGAAAAATTCATCCTCATCTTTATTAATCTAATGGATAAAAGGTGAACAACACCTGACCTAACTTTTGCATTTTTTATGAAGTACCAAGAGCTGACAGATGATACAGTGCATGGCCTGTCAGGTCAAGAGGTGTCAGGTCAAGAGATGTCAGGTCAAGAGATATGTCCATCGCAAGCATTATTCTTCAAGAAAGAGCCGGATCAACTAGAAAATGTTCAAAAGGGAACAAGAATAAACAGACATCTAAAAAAATCATTTAAGAACAAAGACTGAAAGAGCAGAGGCTAGTTCAGCTTAAAAAAAAATGGTGACAGAGAGATATAGTATTATGTTGAATTTTGCTGAAAAGAGGACAGAGGTAATCTCTTTATCTTTGAAAGAAAGAACAAGAAAAAAATTAACATTTAGCAAGGAGATTTAAGTTAGACACTACGAAAAGCTTATTAGCAGCATGGATAGATAAGTATTAAAATAGATTGCCTAGGGAGGAAGTGAAATATCCACTGCTGGATTTATTTAATAACAAATTAGACAAACATCTTTTCATAATGATTTAAGTAGAGTTGATCCTACCATGCACAGGGGATGGCTCCTCAGGGTCCATTCTAGCCTTATTTTTATGATTCTATGTTCCTAATTCTTCATCTTGTGCTGAGATGTGTCTGGCACCACTTCACTTGTCATAAACAAAGGATTCTTGCTGATCCCACAGTTCCTGTCCACAAACTTTTACCACTTCAGAGCTCTTCATCACAGGACCTCACAAATCTGTAGATTCTTTCACAGCATTTTGCAATTATTGAGGCAAACCTTCAGATTTTGTACTGCCAGTGATCAGCTTGAAATTCAGTTTAAAGCTGTTGAGTTCATCAAGCATGCTGCAGAGCCAAGACTTTGCTCTCCAGCCTCTTAGTTTGTACTGAAATCAGTACAAAACTGCTGCTCTCCCAGGAAGCAGTATGAAATTCCACAGAGGACAAGCAGTAATTTCTGATGTGCTGATGCACTTGGTTTGCATCACAACTAACAAACTGTGAGTACTGGGTTATACTGGCTAAAGTTCTGATAGAATTAAATCTGGCCAGGGATGTCAAAGGTAACAAGAAAAAATTCTATAGGTATGTTAGGGATAAAAGGAAGACCAGGGAGAATGTGGGCCCTCTCCTGAAGGAAACAGGAGACCTGGTTGCCCGGGACATGGAGAAGGCTGAGGTACTCAACAACTTTTTTGCCTCAGTCTTCACTGGCGAGGTGTCTAGCCACATCGCTGAAGCCATAGAAGGAAAAGCAGAGACTGTGAGAATGAAGAACAGCCCACAGTAGGAGAAGACCATCTAAGGACCCTGAAGGTGCACAAGCCCATGGGATCTGAGGAGATGCATCCATGGGTCTTTAGGGAGCTGGGAATGAAGTTGTCAAGCAACTATCCCTCATATTTGAGAAGTCATGGCAGTCTGGTGAGGTTCCTACTAACTGGAAAAGAGGTAACATAACCCCCATTTTTAAAAAGGGAAAAGGAAGATCTGAGGAACTACAGGCCAGTCAGTCTCACCTCTGTGCCTGGCAAGGTCATGGAGCAGATTCTCCTGGAAACTACGCTAAGGCACCTGGAAAATAAGGAGGTGATTGGTGACAGCCAACACAGCTTCACTAATGGCAAATCATGCCTGACCAACTTGGTGGCCTTCTATGACAGGGTTACAGCATTGGAGGATAAGGGATGTCATCTATCTGGACTTGTGCAAAGCATTTAACACTATCCTGCAGGACATCCTTGTCTCTAAACCGGAGAGATATGGTTTTGATAGAAGGATCACTTAGTGAATAAGGAGTTGGCTGTATGGCTGCACTCAGAGTTGCGGTCAACAACTCAATGTCAAAGTGGAGACTGCTGACGAGTGGGGTTGGTATTGCGACTGGTGCTGTTTAACATCTTTGTCAGGTGACATGGACAGTGAGATTGAGTGCACCCTCAGCAAATCTGCCCCTCACACCAAGCTGTGTAATGTGATCAACATGCTGGAGGGATGCCATCCAGAGGGACCTTGACAGTCCCTAACCCTAATCCTAACAGGTTAGGATTACAGCCATTAGGGTTAGGGTTAGGGTTAGGGGTTAGGGTTAGGGTTAGGGTCATTAGGGTTAGAGGTTTGGGTTAGGGTTAGGTGTTAGGGGTTATGGTTAGGGTTAGAGCCATTAGTGTTAGGGTTACGGTCATTAGGGTTAGGGCTAGGATTAGGTTTAGAGTTAGGGTTAGGGTTATGATTTGGGTTAGGGCAATGTGTGGAGCAATCTCAAGCACAAATGTAGGTTTGGTGGAGAATGGATTGAGAGCAATCCTGAGGAGAAGTATTTGGGTGTGCTGGTGGATGAGAAGCTCAACATGAGCTGCTTGCAGCCCAGAGAGCCAACCACATTCTGGGCTGCATCAAGAGAAGTGTGGCCAGCAGGTGGAGGGAGGTGATTCTGCCCCTCTACTCTACTCTGGTGAGACCCCACCTGGAGTACTGTGTCCAGTTCTGGAGCCCTCAACATAAGAAGGACATGGACCCATCGGAGCAATCCAGAGGAGGGCCACAAAACTGGCAAGGGGGCTGGAGCACCTTTCCTATGAGTCAGGCTGTAAAGGAGGCTTATAAGAAAGATGAAGAGAAACTCTTTAGCTGGGCCTGTTGTGAAAGGATGAAGGGTAATGGTTTTTAAAAAAGAAGGAGGTAGATTCAGACTAGATATAAGGAAGAATTTTTTTATAATGAAGGTGATAGAACACTGGAACAGGTTGCCCAGAAAGTTGACAGATGCCCCATGCCTGGAAACATTCAAGGTCAGGTTGGATGGGGCTCTGAGCAACATAATCTTGTTGAAGATGTCCCTTCTCCTTAATGGGAGGGAGGGGAAGTTAACTAAATGACCTTTAAAGGTCCTTTTCAACCCAAAGTATTCTATGATTCTATGCTGCTGTTATTCACAGCTAGTAACTGCACTCTCTTTAGCCAGAGTTAGAAATTAATCCTCTGGTGAGAGTCAGTAATATAAACAGACCATAGGCCATGGCATGTGAAACAATGGCTAAGTACAGAACTAAAAACAAATTTAGGGACATTGTAAATACCAATAAACAGTATGTCTCACTTTTCCATCAGCTTAGATACAGCTTGAAGCTCCATGGGTTGATTGCAAAGCACTTAAAAACTGTTCTCAAGAAACCAGCCCCATCTATTGTTTTCAACAGCTCTGTGCATGAGTACCTAGAGCTCAGAATGTTGTACCTAAGACATCACAGATGCAGTATGGCCCTGCATGCAAATGTTATTTATGTTACTCTGACATGTTAAAATCAGCATGACAGAGAATTTTTGTTATATATAATGAGGTAGCATCTATATGACGAAATATTCATTCTGTATGATTCTGTTACTCCACCCTGTACAATGGCGTTCTGTATATGGGCATTCTCAGCAAAGAATGATCTGCTGTTACCTTATAATCCTTTTCAATATTAATTATTAAAATTATAGTGTTTACCATTAGGATATAAGTGATGATTTCTTTAATGATACATTGGTACTCAAAACTGTATCAGGTACAGTAATTTATAAAAACATAGTTATGAACTGCAGTGGGCTGGAGAACACTCATAAGAAATCTAAATATCAATGCATATCTTCAGATATAGACTAATTTATACAGTAAATTAGCACAGGGAGAGGAAACTTACTTCTTCTTCCTCCAGTCCAGTTAGATCCCAGAAGTAACTTAGTCTCATCTGCAAACGCTTCCATTGCTCAAGGAACATAGTAGCTTTAAAAAAATATATATATAAATCAAATACCCTGGTGAATGTGTTACATATAACTCCCAACTGCTATTTGAATCCCATTATACTAGGTCCATTATAAATGAGCACTAAGAAACAGCTCCAGGCACAATTTTTAAAGAAAGAGCACAAGCAAACCATCCAAACAATAATTACTATCTTTTTACAAGTACTGAAAGACACAACGTCAATTGCCCAAAGACACTTGTAATTTCTCGTCTGAGACTGGAACTGAACCCGTATCTGCTGATATCCACCCCAAGAACATAATCTTTCTTAATTTATAATGAGTCATTCTATAATTAATGAGTACAAAGCTTATAATGAAACAAAATCTAGGTCTAAATATTAATCTGTAACACTCTAACTGGTCAAACAGATTTTGCTGTTTCAGTGTTTCTAATCAGTCAGAAATATGTGAAGAAGGTAGGTGTAGCCTGCTACTGAAATAAATCATTAATGCCTGTATGTAAAGTAAGATCCTCAGGAAAATACAGAAAATAATGTTCTTTTGAAATATGTTATAGTGGTACACTTGAATGTTTTTGTCCTGCATAGGCATGGTGATTTTGCCCTAAAGAACTGGCCAGTAGCTCAGTCTCCTGATTTTCTTTTCCATTAAGGAACAGATGTTGTACTGTTGTCTCGTATCTACAGTCTCCTGACCTTCCTCTTGTAATGGTTGTTTCCTTTAGATTGCCTAGCTGCTCATGATTTAGAGACTTAGAGATTTATTAAAAATAGCACTTCTCAGTCTTGAGTTGTGGACACCTACTTTCAGATTACTATATCAATACCAAAGCAGTATATACCAACCAAAAACATCCACTACAGCAATAAAAGCTGTACCTATAAACAACTGTGGGCACTGTTTTCCATTTTCTTATGGTTCACTTCACCTTTTCAGTTGGTGAAAAGGGGACTGTAAAAACATTGTTACATCGCAGCAGTATTTATATCACTTCAAACGTTTCGTAGATAGCTCCACAAGACACGTAACAGTGGAGAATTATATCCAGCTTCCTTTGACTGCATCTATACTTGGTGTGAGCTGTAAGATAACACTGGGAAAAGTTAGACTACTATTAAAATAACCTGACTCTTACAAGATAGAATCTATTCCAAGAGTTAGTTGCAAATATTTTTTGCACAGGTGTCTTCCTATAACGTAAGAAATAAGTATAATTTGAACACAAGACTGGCAGTACACTGAAAGTAAATCCAGACATTAATCAATTCAGTTGCTATCTCTGTTCCTTCCTTACAGATGAGAGGACATATAAAAGCTATATTTAGTATTTTTGAAAACTCTAGGATTTTTAGATATCCTAAATACAAAAACATTTCATTATTTGGTAGGGTTCTCTTACTCATTCTATTTTTTCCTGTTATTCAAAAAGTTAGTTCTACATTTAGCTCTGTAAGAACTTATTTGTCTAGATGCAGTAGCTGTTCTGAAATCAGCAAATTTGCACTGACTTATGCTAGCAGAAAAACAATTCATTTATATTCAACTGTCATTCTAATAAATCCATCTAACAGCTGAAATTCAGGATCACAGAACACCAGTGACAGTAAGTACAATTAGCCAGACACTTTTCATATTTTCTTAATATGGTCATTTGCAAATAGCATTGCTGGAATCACAAATATACTTTATGAGGCATCAAGATCAGCTAGTAAAAGCATTATTCCTTTCAAGATATTAACCATAATAAGTCATCTGCCTTTTACAGAATGGGAGAAGGCAAGCAGGGTGAAAGACGACTTGTGCCCAACACCATCATGAAATGAAACCAGCTCAAATTACCTTTGCTCTAAAAGAGTATACAATTGTAATTTAGAAGACATGCCAGTTTCCACATCATTATATTATATCCTATGAACAAGCATACAGGTAACATTTACTCAAGATACTGTGAGGCAAGCTGATTAGGTGTGTGAATGAGATCTGTTATTCAGCAGAATGCGCTCTAGATATAACCAGTACAGTCTCCTAGTACTAAAGCATCACAATTTGGTGTAATCTAATACTAATAGGCAAGCTGGCCAGAGTTAGTAAAGGATACCTTATTTCACTTTGCTGTTCTTTGTATATAATGGCTGTATTTTCTTGCACAGACAAGCTCAGTTATCATGGCCCCAAGAACAGATTTTTCCAGTCTGTGGGAAATGTATTTTGGAGGGGGCTACATCTGAGAAAGAATTTTTTTATTCTTAACATGCCTTTTTGAAAAAGAAATTCATACAGAACTTCTTGTTCCTCTCTGTTCCTTTACAGATTCTACTAATTGGTCTTAGTGCAAGGATATACCAACATTTTGCTTTGCATATTGCACTGGTGATACTAAAACATAATTGTTTTGGATGAGGCTACATGGAAATGATCATTTGCATGAATGGAAGTTTACAGTACAGATTCTCGGTCAGGAAAATACTATTTACCTATGAAAGAGTAAGTGGATTGTCATTCATACACATGCTGTCCAAACAGCTACACTGAAACTTGGCCAAAGCAGTGTATTGCATGCTTCATGGCAGCAGGTAAACTGTGACACTTTATCTATCAGTCTACTCTGTAATTGGTAGCAATCTGAAGTAGGAAAATAGGTCAATGTGAGAGTCTACAAATTCATCATCTTTTGCCATTTCTCTCAGTCATAGTAAGTACATAGTCTCTAACTTCTGCTGAAGGGTTTCCAGGAACTGGTAAACAAAAACTTCTTATATTCATGATCTATTATGTCTGCAAGTTCCTTAAAAACCCCGTGCTATCCATGCCCAATATCAAGCTACCAATCAGTCATTTCCAAAATAGGCTGTAAAATTTTAATAGGGTTGCAAAGTATAACACACTGATTGCTGACGGATGACTATAATACAATAATATGTTTGCTCAATTTAGTATTAAGAAGGAAAATTTCATTTTGTGAACAATGAATAGGGAAATAAATAATTTTACAGTAGCAATAACGCCTTTAACTTGTAATAAACAAGATCTGGAGTGAATGAGGGCATAACACCAGCAATAATATATCTAAGCACAGTACACACACTTTTCAGGGCAGAGGTGAGGCCAGAAACAGTAAGAATAATGCTACAATGCATTCATTAGTGTTTATGAAGTGTTTTGATATCCTCAGTGAGACGGGTTATATTTGCCATTCAAGAAAACCAAGCATGTTTAAATGGAATACTTTAGAACATATTATAATTAAAACTATAATACTTTCATTGTTCTTGGAATCTCATAAAGTTTTGATAAAATTATGTGGCTAAGTTGTCCCACACGGAAGTGAACTCTGTGCTTGAATTAAACCCTTTCAGCTACCTGCACCATATCAATCCCAAAATATCCCAAAATAGCCCCAAATGTAGAAGGTGTTAAAGGAACTTGCCATGTTGATAGAAAATTAAGAAAAATTAAGAAAAACATGGCAAAGATTAGAAGTGCCATTGAACAAGGCAGTAGAGGAAGAAAGGATATAATTTTCTTCCCTGAGCTACCCAAGTCCTCTCAATTTATTCCAAAGCTTACTGTAGGCAGCAGAAAGCCTTGTAATGTTACTTTCACCAGCCTCAGCACAGATAGCCCCTCACTGGCCTTTTGAGGCTTGTCGGCTTCATAAAGCCAGGGGTAACACATTCAATCTAATAGTACTTTACTATATGTCCTACTACTGTGCATCACAGCTTTAATTTCTGGAGTCCAAAGATAAAACAACACTGTTAACATGCAAAGCAATACTCACCCCAGAGAGCCATAAAGATTGAGAAAAAGACTGTGGCAGGGTTGTCAAATAAGTGGCTAGCTCGAGCGGTAGCACAAGCAGAGCTGAGGTTCCAGTAATCACAGAACTTGTCACATAGGGGGCACATGGTGAAGGCATTGTGTTGGTCGCACATTTCTTTACTGTGAATGACAAGTGCACAAATTCTTAGACTATTATGACACAGAAAAGGGGGATGTACAGTAGTGATATCAAGCAGCACATAACAGCCGTTACAAGCTATTTACAACACATGTGGCTTGCACTTCCAGAGAACAGATGTGTGTTTCTTCAAGGCACATTGCCATGCACTGGAATATTAAAATACTTACAGGTACCCTACCAATAGAAAAACAATGCAACACAGCAACCAATCTAATCACAACACTGTATTAGTGAATTAGTAAAGACTGTATTACTGAAGACTGAGATTAACTACACTGAAAGAAAATAATTAAAACACAGTTAAAGTGGAATTTTCCATCCCTACACTCAGTTACATTATTTGATACAGAAAAGATTTAAATTCATGAAAAATAATTCTGAAGTGGTCATAAAGGAAATTCTTGACAAAACAGACATTTTTAACATGGTGGCACAAAAATCCATGTCAAATGTCATGCTACTTTGTGTATCAGGACTGGCCATGTAAGTCTGCACAAAAGCCAGAATGAGGCACGTTGGTTGGTCTGTGTCACAGACAGAATAAATCTGCAACATCATTTGCAAGATATGCTAGGTTCTGGTATGAACCGACATACATACACTGAATTCAAGAGACATACTCTAGCCAAAAGTCTTGTTCTTAGCAAGGATATTAAATCTCACAACATTTACTTTGAGATTCACCTCTACCCTGCATTTTATTTTGTGAGGTAATTATAAAAGCAATGGTTGTTTTCCCAGCATACAGTTTTAACAGCAGTCCTGATTTGTACCACCATCTGCCATCAGATTTTGGCTAAGTTCCTCAAGTATGAGCAGTTATTTTAGGCACCCATGCTGATATGTTTTAAGGGTGTTCAGATTTTGTGCCCACAGTGGTTTCAGGAAATTAGATAAATTTACATTTCAGGGTTCTCAAGTTTGGCAGCTGAATATGGATATAGTATTCTTGGTCTCCATAGCTCCTTGTTTTTCTAGTACAGAGTGCTAACCTAATTTCCAAAGAAAAAAAGACACACCCCCCCCCCCCCGAAAATCTTATAAAAATTAGAAAGTTTCAATTTATGCCTCGTATATTCAGATGTTAAGTCGTATTTCTTTTCCCTCAGAGTACAGCATTTGTTCAGCTGTCCTGTGGAAACCAAGAGATAAGAGACTTTCTTACAGGTTTTAAAATCTTGACTTGAAAGTTGTTATTTTAATTCTTAGTCTTATTTGCTGTGTATTTACCCAGTTTCTAAAAATCTTTTAAAAATCATTATCACTATCTCTTTAACAAGCCAAACCCTACTTGACACTTCTGAGTACACATTCAGTTTTTTAATAAGGTTTATATGAAAGACCTTCATACCTGCACAGTCTTACTCAGGTGAAGTGAGTAGTGCAAAGCTCAAGTGTCCTTGCTAGGACTGTGAGCTAAGGAAAGACCTGCAACATTGCTTCATTGATAGCTGGCTTATTTTGATTATGATTGTTCTTATATTGACCATCATGAAACAGTATTATTTCTATTAGTTCAAATGAAAAAAAAAAAAGCTTTTCAAACTGTAGTATCAATATGCTTAATATATTATTTGAAAGGCATACAGCTGTTACCAGTTATCACATCACTGAAGTAATGCTCTCTTCTATTTCAAAAGACAGTAGAGGGTGCTGCAGATACATCTTAGCCATAAATCTCACTTAAATTTAAATGCTAGCACAAGGTTTTCCACAGACAAAAACAGGCCATCAAGATTAATTTAAATCAGGCTAAGAAAACAAACCCTGACTCAGATGTGTTGTTATCCATCATTTACCTGTCAGTAATGATGTCCTACTGCAATGATCCACTTTAAATGCTGCCAGTTCACTTAAGAAAACGCAGGAACTGCCACACAGAGTGTGACTAGCAGTACTACTAATCCAGTATCCTGTCTCTACCAGAAGTCAGACACAGATAACACAGAGGAAGTGCCCTTTTCTCACCAAGAAGCAAACAAGAACATCATTCTAACAATGTGGCAGTTTTTGTTTAGTATAACACCCTCAGGACATGCAGTACAAAACTCAATTTTTTTTTTTTTTTGTAAATTTCAAGAAGGAGAATACTGTGGATAACAAATGTGCTGAATATGCTAACTATTGCTCATCTTAGTTGTGCAAATAGCCTGATTTTCCTAAGAACAAAGTAATTCAAAATACTGGACAGTGTATTTGCATTATCTCCAGTGAGTTCTGCACAATGTCTTTCAGGGTAAGTGTGTAGATACATACATTCATAAAAAGCAAATGGATGTCATAAAAAAGAACTTACAATAATGCAGTAGAGTCACTGAACATTTCTGCTTCAGGAGCTGCAATACTGAACAGCCAAATAAATGTATGTCATTCAAATGTCTTATGTAATCAATGCATGTGTATTTGAATACTCACAGAGTTGTTATCGACACATCTCTGCTCCTCAGACATGTTAAAGGCAATTATTCTCACTGAGGATTACGAACAAAAAGCACAGTCCTATAATTTTCAAGTAACAAATTGTTGTTCACAGAGAAGCTTACCTAGGAATGTCACTCTCGATGGTTATACATCCATAAAGAAATACAATAATCCCAACTACTGAAGATGGAATTAGGAATTCTGTATATAAACCCAGCCATGCAAAATAAAGTCCTATCTTTTCTCCAAAATACTTTCTGAAAAAGAGAGGAAAAAAAAAGAGGGTATAATTTTCAAATGTGTTTTACAGTTTCTTAACAATCCTTGAAAGTTAAAATACTGTCAAAGACATGGATGAAACCCCTGAGCATCTTGAAGCCAGTATCACCAAATGAAGGGGGTGATTTGGGCAGTTTGGGGTTCTCCATTCTGAGAGTTAAAGACAGTCCTGTATCATTATAATACATACTTACATACTTACATCATTATAATACATACTTATAATACATCATTATAATACATACTCTCTCTACTTAGAGAAGACTGCGGCTTTTGTAGCTCTTAAATGAAGTCACAGAATCACAGAATCACAGAATTATCATGATTGGAAAAGACCTAAAAGATCATCCAGTCCAACCATCACCAATACTTCTCAGCTAAATCATATCCCTCAACACAACATCCAAACGTTTCTTGAACACCCCCACGGTCGGTGACTCCACCACCTCCCCAGGCAGTGCATTCCAGTGCCTGACTACCCTTTCCGAGAAGTAATATTTCCTAAT
>WHYT01013222.1:0-17126 GCA_009806455.1 Tetrax tetrax
CAAAGAGGATCAGAGGGCTGGAGCACCTCTCCTATGAGGACAGGCTGAGAGAGTTGGGGCTGTTCAGCCTGGAGAAGAGGAGGCTCCGGGGAGACCTGATAGCGGTCTTCCAATACCTCAAGGGGGCCTACAGGAAAGATGGGGACAGGCTGTTCAGTAGGGCCTGTTGTGATAGGACAAGGGGTAATGGGTTTAAATTAGAAGGAGGGAGGTTTAGATTAGATATTAGAAAAAAAATTTTTACAATGAGAGTTGTAGAGCACTGGAACAGGTTGCCCAGAGAGGTGGTGGATGCCCCACCCCTGGAAAAGTTCAAGGCCAGACTGGATGAGGCTCTGAGCAACCTGATCTAGTCAGGGAGGTCCCTGCTTCTTGCAGGGGGGTTGGACTAGATGACCTTTCAAGGTCCCTTCCAACTCTAACCATTCTATGATTCTATGGATTGCCCACCCCAGCCCACCCAGCTCTCTTGCCATCCTGCAGCACTATGGCTCTGGCATCAACAAAATCACAACAAGCTACCCTAGATCTATCGGTAGGAAGTTTTTTAAACATGGAATGTCCTGGACTCATGAAAGCATGAGGCCCTCCAAAAACCACCTACCCCCAGCACTGAAGTCCAAGGATGCTCAGAACAGTCACTTGCTTTGTTAAAATCCAGCTGAAGGGGACTCTCCCAGAACAAATTGCCAATCTGCATCTCACTTATATCTAACCTAAATCTCATTAGCTCCAAATTAAACTGATCATCTTCTCCCAGCAGACAAAGAACAACAGATCACTTTATAAGGTGTTGGGAAGAGTTCACTTCCTTTCTTTGCTAATCATATTCAGCTTGTTCTACCAGCCCTCCTGCTCCTTCTTAACTCTCTCAAGTCCTGCAGCTTTTTCTGGTGAGGTGGGAGCAATGTCGGGGACACACAGGGGAGATGGCAGAGGGATGCACCTCAGGCAGGGAACCAGGCTACCCAGGAAAAAACTGCCAAGGCTGCCTGATCCCACCCTTCTACATTGCTTCCCAGTTTCAGAGCATATTTCTAAGCTCTGGTGGAAGGTGTGACAACCCAAGAAGAAGAAGATAACAATTGCAAGAGGAGCATCCCATCCCAAACCGCGCAGAGTCTGCTTGGTGGGAGGACAGCTGCCTCTGCTTCGCCTGGGATGCAGGCAGACAGGGCTGCACTTCAGTGCACTGTGCTGTGCGGGAGAGACATTTCCAGTCAGAGGGGAAGAGCTGGAGCCAGGCAGCTCAGGGATCATTTCTTGAGAAGCCTCCTCCTCAGAGAGCAGCATCACCACCCATCACCACCAGCACCCAGCGCTGGCCAGGTGGTGTGTTCGACTGCAGCTCTGGTTTCAGAGAGAAACAGGTAACATGAAGGGAGGCAGCCTTAAACTAGTGCATTGTCCCCCATCAGCCCTGTGCATCAGCACATGGTTCCAAATCAAACACCTCCTGAAGGACTCAAATTATTCAAGCCATTTTGGCAAGGTAGCTCAAGCTTTGCCCAAATCTGCTCTGGGTATCCGTTCCAGCAATGGCAGCATGTGAAACCATCCCCTTTCGCTGTTCTGGGCTTCCCATCTGCCAGCAGGCAAGAGCATGCAGGAGAGGAGTGGCACAGGATGCTTTTCCTAGCAAGGTGCCTTCTTGCCCCTTAGCTCAGCCTGGCCTGAGGTAAAATCAAAAACAAGGGCTGTGACAGGACAATCTCCTGGGCAGTTTTTGCAATTCCTTTGCTCAGTGACAATGAACCCAGAACTGGAAGGGAGCAGGGGGCAGTCTACTGCAATCAAATTTTGCACAAACCCTTTCAGAAATGGATCCTGCTTTGTCAAACACAGCTCAGCCTCTGTTCACCAAGGCAGTACCAAAACTCATCCTGGGACAGGCTGGTTTCCAGCTAGAAGGTGTTCATAGCAAGGTTGTGATGCTAGGCGTTCTGCCAGCACCAGCCTTTGCCTGCCGTTGCCAGTCATACCCCTGCCCATTGAAGATGGTGGTCGGACCCTTTCTTTGTCCTCAGTTCACCAAGCAAAATCTCTTCTGTCTGGGTGGATGAGAAGCTCAACCTGACCCGACAATGCACGCTTGCAGCCCAGAAAGCCAACTGCATCCTGGGCTGCATCAAAAGAAGCCTGGCCAGCAGGTTGAGGGAGGGGATTCTGCCCCTCTGGTCTGCTCTGGTGAGATCCCACCTGCAGCGCTGCGTCCAGCTCTGGAGCCCCCAGAATAGAATCTCAATCACAGAATCACAGAATGGTTTGCATGGGAAGGGACCCATCCAGTTCAACCCCCCTGCAAGGAGCAGGGACATCTCCAACCACATCAGGTTGCTCAGAGCCTCATCCAACCTGGCCTGGAACGTTTCCAGGGATGGGGCATCCACCACCTCTCTGGGCAACCTGGGCCAGTGTTCCACCACCCTCAGTGTAAAAAAATTTTTCCTAATGTCTGATCTAAATCTGCCTCCCTCTATTTTAAAACCGTTATCCTTGTCCTGTCGCAACAGGCCGTCGAAGAGTTTCTCCCCATCTTTCCTGCAGCCCCGTTGAGGTACAGAAAGGTCACTCTAAGGTCTCCCCGGAGCCTCCTCTTCTCCAGGATGAACAGCCCCAGCTCTCTCAGCCTGGCCTCACAGCAGAGCTGCTCCAGCCCTCTCAGCATCTGCGTGGCCTCCTCTGGACCTTCTCCAACAGCTCCACATCCTTCTGATGTTGGGGGCTCCAGAGCTGGACGCAGTGCTGCAGGTGGGGTCTCACCAGAGCAGAGCAGAGGGGCAGAATCTCTTCCCTTGACCTGCTGGCCAGGACTGCTCTCCATCCATTCTCTGCCCAGTCTGTATTTCTGCCTGGGATTGCCCCGACCCATGAGCAGGACCTTGCACTTGGCCTGGTTGAACTTCATGAGGTTTGCATGGGCCCACCTCTCCAGCCTGTCCAGGTCCCTCTGGATGGCATCCCTCCCTTCCAGCTTGTTGACAGCACCACACAGCTGGGTGTCAGCGGCGAACTTGCTGAGGGTGCACTCTATCCCACTGTCCATGTCGCCGACAAAGATGTTGAACAGGGCTGGGCCTAATACTGACCCCTGAGGAACTAGTCTCCCAGACCACTCTGTCTCCCAACCCCACTGTCCCATGTTACTCCACTTTTTGTTAGAACACCCACAGCTCCACAGAGCCTGCATGAGGCAGTGCTGGCTCCAAGATCCAAGCCTCCAGAAGTCAAGCCAGGATCCCAGCTCAGGGTTGCTGCCCGCTTGCTGTGGGCAGGCAGGAGGAGGAAGGAACATGCCCTGGTGAGGGCTGTTCAGCATCTGTCCTTGTGCTAAGGACCACCTTCCAGCCCTGCTGCTGGCTCACAGGTCTGTTCAGACCTCTCCACTGGGGAGGACCATTCCATCTATTCCAACAGCAACCATGATGGCTTCAGTCCAGCTCCAAGTGACTCCTGCCAAACTGAGAAGGTAGTGAGAAGAAAATGGCAGCCAGGAAAGGGCAGATCTGGAGGGGGCACAGCAGACAAACTGCATAGCCAGGGCCCTATATGAAACAGCATGTTAAGGGCTTCCTGTGCAATGGGACTGACAAGTGGTCTCCAACTCAGCACCCCTACACAATAATAAATCCGAAAGGAGAACGAAGTTTTCAGATGCCAACATGGGCTAATCACTTTCATTAAGGAACATCACAGGAAAAAGAGCAAACACTCTGCCTTTGGCAGTTGAATGCTCTGGGATTTACCACCTCCAGGCATACAATTCAGAGGCAAATGGAAGCAGCAGAGGGACAGGAGAAAAATGAAGGCAAAACCTTGCTGTAAATGGGTCTACTTCCATAAAGCATCACAGCTGGTAAGAGATCTGCAAAGTTTGGGTGAGAGGACAGCCCAGGCAAACTTCAGTCCTCTGGGAGAGTCTTAACTTGCAGAACATTCTTCTAAATTTTTGCAGGCAGGTGCACAACATTGCAGGACCAAGCAGAAGACCTGAGGCCTTGAGGCAACCGACAGCAGCAATCCCAGAACAGAGTTCCTCCACAGCATCAAAACATCTCCTCTCAGCTGAGATGAGCTGATAAAAATGCAGATCGATTCCAGGGCCAGGTCTGTGTAAATCGATGCTGTTCCCCTGACTAGAGCAGATTGCGGCTAACTCAAAGTAATGTTATCTACCATCAGCAGCAAGAGACACTGTAGGAAGCCATTGTATCCCATTTCTGCTTTCCCTTAGGGAAGGTGCTAATCCAATCTCACTTCTTGCATCTGAAGCACTCCCCTAGCCCAACCTACACCTCCACATCAGCAAACGAGACATGCAAAGGAACTGAGAGCTACTGTGTGCATCAAGGTGGCTGCTCTGGGGTTGCTGGGCCTCCCGAGTCTAACCAGATCCACAGCCTGCTTCAGCGGTGTGCCAGGGGATGGGCACAGCTGATATGGAGCACAAGACACAGCTACAAGGCACAAAGAATGAGGGCAACCGTGGAGCTGCAACAGACAGCACTGCCCCGGAGCACAGCAAGGGCTCCAGCTGATCCCTCTCCACCATCATCATCTCTGTACCCTAGGTCATAGCCAAAGCTGCCCACGGCCTCTCCAGTGTGTGACACCCTCGCCAAGGATGCATTCGTGCTGGAGTGGCAGGATGAGTGACATGAACAGGACAGCCAGGCTAAACCCTCCTGCCTCGCCTGCTGGCTTTTAGGGCTCATGGAGGCCCAGGACCTTGCTTTTGTAAACCCCTGACAAGAGCCAGCTCAGATACCCACCGAGCAGCAGGCAAGGCTCTCCTACCCCTACTGTAAACTGATTCAGCAGTACAAAAGATAACACTGACCTTTGATGCTGCCTGCTATATCCGTCTGCTCTTGGCAGATATTTTGGTGCTAATGGACCCTGGGATCTTCTACAGGCACCAAAAGATCTCCATCAGGCCGGGGAGAGTTTGCTAGTTCCTACAGATTCAGCTGTCCCATTATCATTGCCAAAGGCAGCCTTACAACCGAGTCACTCCCCTCTGCCCCAGACCTAGTTGGAGCCCTGTCAAAATACGTTAATCTGCAGGGATTTGGCACACAAGGTCCTGCCCAGTTCCTGAGCCCACCGCTCACAGAACTGGCATCAGCGCCCGCCAGGAGAGGGACTTGGGAGTGATGGTGGACGAGAATCTCAACATGAGCAGGCAATGCGCTCTTGCAGCCCAGAAGGCCAACCGCATCCTGGGCTGCATCAAGAGGAGTGTGGCCAGCAGGTCGAGGGAGGTGATTTTCCCCCTCTACTCTGCCCTGGTGAGACCCTACCTGCAGCACTGCATCCAGCTGTGGAGCCCCCAACATCAGAAGGACGTGGAGCTGTTGGAGAGGGTCCAGAGGAGGCCACGCAGATGCTGAGAGGGCTGGAGCAGCTCTGCTGTGAGGCCAGGCTGGGAGAGCTGGGGCTGTTCAGCCTGGAGAAGAGGAGGCTCCGGGGAGAGCTGAGAGCGGCCTCCCAGTGCCTAAAGGGGGCTGCAGGAAAGGTGGGGAGAGACTCTTCAGCAGGGCCTGGTGGGATAGGATGATGGGTTTTAAAATAGAAGGAAGCAGATTCAGACTTGATAGAAGGAAAAAAAAAATTACACTGAGGGTGGTGGAACACTGGCCCAGGTTGCCCAGAGAATGGATGCCCCATCCCTGGAAACGTTCCCTGAGCAACCTGATGTGGTTGGAGATGTCCCTGCTCCTTGCAGGGGGGTTGGACTGGATGGGCTTTACAGGTCCCTTCCCACGCAAACCATTCTGTGATTCTATTCCACAGCTCCTCTCACAGCCGGACTCTGTAGCTCTGCACTTCACCATGTAAAATCAGGGGGAAACAAGACTACACTGCTGTCCTCTCAGGGGTAGGGACATGGCTGGGGAGCCAGAGCAGCAATATTACCCTGGCAGCTCAGCACAGGGATCACTGAAGCCCTGTCTCACCTGGGTCACAAGGCAGGGACCCCCATGTCAGGCTGCCAGCCAGACCCCCAGCAGATACAGGTTGATGTGGGGAGGGGGAAGTGTTTCAGCAGTGGGCTGGAGGGATTTGGGGTCTCGCTATTGCATGAGGCTTTAGTTCTGGGGATGTTCCTTCCCTCCCACTACTTCCCAGGCTCAGACACACAGGTTTGACCATTCAAGAATATGGGACTGATTCCAGGAGCCCGGGCTTGCTGGAATCACACTGGGCCCCCTGCCATGGAGCCAGCACATCTTGCAGAGCAGCCAAAGGCACTTAGCTCCTGTCTGATGTTCCCTCCTCTTTGGGTTCACCACCTGCAGCCCTTTCCCAAAGTTCCAATGCTCACCATTAGAGCTTTGCTGCAGGTTATGCTGCTTTTTATCCGAAGTCCTGTGACTGCTGCCATTTCCCACTGGGGAGGGGAAATCCAGGTTCAGTCCCATACTCCTGAATTCCTGAAACATCCCCACATCCACCATGCCAGCCTTACTCCGTGTGCACAGAGCAGGAACAACATGCAGGGACAGGCAGGAGAGACAGGACTGCCTGTCTGCAACTACAAACCATCAGTCTTGCTGGAGAATGGCCATGCTTAGTGCCCTGAGTCCATTTGCCGTGGGTTAGCCCCACTCAGAGCTAAAACACACAGTGGCTCACTCCTTCCCTCCCAGTGGGATGGGGAGGAGACTTGGGAAAGAAAAGAAGATGAAACCCACAGGTTGAGATAAAAACAGTTTAAGAGAACAACAGAGTAAAAGAAAACAGAGATGGAAAACAAAACCAATAACAGAATACACTTAAGCACATCACTTACAGCACAATAGCTCACAGTGGATCCTGATGCCTGGCTCCCTCACAAGTAGCAAAAAACTTGCCCCTCAGCACTATCCCCACACCATACGCTGAGCATGGTGTCACATGGGATGGAACAGCCCTTGGGCCAATTTGGGTAAACTGTCCCTGGCTAATTAGTAACTATCCCAGCTGTGTCCCCAGCCACAGGGGCACCAGTCCCAGCTCCTCTCTTAGCTCCGGTGAAAATTAATTCTGTCCTAGCCAGAACGAGGACACCATTCAACCCACCTGCTTTGGGCTGCAAATAATTCAGTTGCCACTGAGCCAGGCTCCAGCACAGCACCAGATATCTAAGCTCACAGGGCAGTGCTTGTGATGCCTGCACTCCCCTTGTGAACGGCACAAGGCCCCTTTTGCCAGGACACTTTGTGCCATCTCAATGCCAAGCATTTGTCATTGCTTCTTGATTTGCTGCCTCGCCATGTAGCAGCTGAGAAATGCATCCCCACGCTCATTCCTGGAAGCAGGTTGATGCACCAGGAAGGGTGGCTGATCCGAGCCCTCCAGTGAGATTGCTCTCTCTGGAAAAGGGAATCACAACCCAGAGACACGTGGTCCCTACCCCAAACCCTGGCACCTCCAGAAGGACAAGACCTCCCTTGGCTGATGGGGACAAGGTTGTCTCCTTTGTGACCGGCTAAGCTCTGCTCTCCAGGGCAGATCCCTCTGATCCCTCTGTCCCCTACGCAGCTCCGGAGTCTCCACCATCATTTACACCAACCCCATCAAACAAAGACAGGCTAGTAGATAGGTCTACTGGTGTAACTGTACCCATGGCAGCAGCTCCCAGTCACCATCCACCTCCCCAGTGGGTTTGCTGGAGAAGGTGACACTTCCCCCAAGCCCTGGTTGCATCATAGAATCATAGAATCATAGAATCATAGAATGGTTAGAGTTGGAAGGGACCTTGAAAGGTCATCTAGTCCAACCCCCCTGCAAGAAGCAGGGACCTCCCTGACTAGATCAGGTTGCTCAGAGCCCCATCCAGCCTGGCCTTGAACTTTTCCAGGGGTGGGGCATCCACCACCTCTCTGGGCAACCTGTTCCAGTGCTCTACAACTCTCATTGTAAAAATTTTTTTTCTAATATCTAATCTAAACCTCCCTCCTTCTAATTTAAACCCATTGCCCCTTGTCCTATCACAACAGGCCCTACTGAACAGCCTGTCCCCATCTTTCCTGTAGGCCCCCTTGAGGTATTGGAAGACCGCTATCAGGTCTCCCCAGAGCCTCCTCTTCTCCAGGCTGAACAGCCCCAACTCACTCAGCCTGTCCTCATAGGAGAGGTGCTCCAGCCCTCTGATCATCTTTGTGGCCTCCTCTGAACCCTCCCCAACTGGTGCATGTCCTTCTGATGTTGGGGGCTCCAGAACTGGATGCAGTACTGTGTGATGGCTCACTTGGCCTGGTTGTACTTCATGAGGTTGGCACAAGCCCACCTCTCCAGCCTATCCAGGTGCCTCTGGATGGCATCCCTCCCTTCCAGCGTGTCGACGGCACCGCACAGCTTGGTGTCATCGGCGAACTTGCTGAGGGTGCACTCTATTCCACTGTCCATGTCGCCGACAAAGATGTTGAACAGGGCCGGGCCCAACACGGACCCCTGAGGGACGCCACTGGTGACCGGTCTCCACTTGGACATTGAACTGTTGACCACCACTCTCTGAGTGCGGCCATCCAGCCAACTCCTTATCCACCGAGTGGTCCATCCATCAAACCCGTGCCTCTCTAGTTTAGAGAGAAGGATGTCGTGCGGGACAGTGTCAAATGCCTTGCACAAGTCCAGGTAGATGATGTCCGTTGCCCGTCCCTTGTCCACCGATGCACTCCTGATGTGGAATGGAGAGGATCTCGTGGCTGGACAATGAGAACAGATCCCTGCTCCACGGCTCTCAGCAGCAGGCTGTCAGAGAGTCTCCTTTGTAGCATCCCTTGCTCTTCAGAGGAGACAGAGCATCACTGACCATTTCTCTCCCTCCCCGGAACATGTCCAGTCCTGGAGCACATCCCGATCTTTGCTGGAGACATGCTCCAAGCTGCCAACACACAATGGAGAAACCAGGGAGAAGGGAAGACCTAGCTTCTGACCAGAGTCAGAAGCACATAAAGGGGTTTGGGGCTACCCAAGCAGGAGTTAAACATTGTGCCACATTCTTTTGGAGCAGTCCCAGGACAGATGGGAATGTGGCTCCCAGCTGAATGCAGCTCTGGGCTCAGTCACTGCTCCAAGTTAATCTTTCCCCAGGTTGCAGAACCAGAGATGAGCAGCAATGTAGTGACCCATGCTCTGCACTGTAGAGCAGGGATGGACAAGCATTATAACGCATTTGGCTGTGAACCTTGTTACATCCAGACAGCTCCCTCCATTCAGTGCTGCACTGAGAGAGCCCTTACGTCCCTCATAATAACAAAGTCCAGCTCGCACAGCCAAGGCAGGAGCTGAGCAGGACCCACGGGGCATGGTGTCCAACACAGTCACACTAAAAGCAGGGGAGGTAACACAGGACAGGCCAAGCAGCCTCCATCCTCCCTGCTCTACCCTTGTGGTGACATTATTGCTCTAACTGGTATTTGTCTGTAGGTGGGTTAAGTAAATCCTTTCTCTCATCCTTGCTCTGACCCACTGTACAGCCACAGCAAGGCTGTACCCTGCTTCTCCCCCATCACAGGTACATCCACCCCAGTGACGCAGCGCCCACAACCAAGCAAATGGTCCCCATGACCAACTGTCAATAGGCAAGGGGAGGAAGGCTGGCCAGCTGGTGGGAGAAGGAGGTCTGGGGCCAGCGGTCCATATCCAGTGTGTGGATCAGCATCACTGGATTCCAGTGGGGGGGAAACCAGGAGGCTGCTCCAGGCAGAGGACAGGGATGAGGGAGGGAAAAGAGAGGAGAGATTAAGAATATTATAAAACACAAGACCTTGAAACAGTCAAGGAAAAGTTGGCCTGCATTGCGCACCCTTCCAGGCCTTAATCCCTTCGTTAGCACACATGCCCGATACAATTAAAGACAAACTCCCAAATCTGCAATGCAGACTGCCTGCGCAAACAGAGGGTCCTGTGAATTCATCTCTGCATTAACTGGTGTCTCCCAAGCTGAGGAGCATTCCCTACGCAGTGCAGCTCTGTGGGGCTAGCTCCCAGGTCCAACTGCCTCCCACGCTCAGGGACTGGGCACTAAGCATTGAGGAGGGACGGAAGCAGGCTGGCAGGACCAACTAATGTAGAAGGTGTGCCCAGTGCCAGGAGAGATAGCACTGTGGTGGGAATGGGCCAGGACAAATGAACAAGGTGATAAGGACAGGGCAGACAGAAGATTAAGTGCTGGGGCTGGTGGAGTTGCAGGCGATGGCTTTTCTGTCACCTAGTTTCTGTGCTCCTGCCATGACGGCCTGTAGGTTTCCCCGTTCTTCCAGATCACCAGCTCTCCAGGGTGGGCTGCCTCCTCTGTGCCTGCATCCTACACTTTCCCCAGCAGGACCCTGTGCTGCTGCTGAGCCTCTGAACACCATGGCAACACCAACATTAAAAAGCGATGTACCACAGCAAAAGACAACGCCCCATCTGGCCTTGAGAACCTACAACCCTGCAAGATCCAGAATTACTTGCCGGCAGGTTTATCCCAGCCTGAAGCCAGTCATGCCCTTCCATCCTGTCTCAGCATCTTCCTACAGTCCCTGCCAGGAGGTGGGAGACAGGTCCACGGCCCTCCCTACCCAAGTATGACGTGTTCAGCAAGCACATTCCCCAGTACCTTAAGCACCTGTGCCAACAACTCCACCACCTCCACACTTGGTAGAAAACACCAAGAACATACAGCCTTTGGCCCTGGGTGACGCATGCAAGCTCCTCATCCCTCCCAGGTGCCCACCAGCTCAATGGGCAGAGCAGCATGAGATCATTTCTGTTGGCAGGGGCTAGAAACAGGGTGCTGCTGGGCACTCGCAGCCCCAGGCAGTGCCGGGATCATGGGTCTGCACAGCAGGGGTGGCCCTGTGCTTACCCCATTGCGCATGCAAGCAGGAGCATGAACATGGACCAGAGCTGTGAGGTACAAACAGGAAAAGGAAAGATCCAGCAAAACAGAAAAAAATATCTCCTCCAAGGCAGAGCACTGTGGGCTTCAGAGTGAATTTTCCACCTGAACTCCATGAGCGCTGCCAGAGCTGGCACCACACCAAGATCTCACACCCCAAGAGCAGAGCCTTCATCCTGCATCCCCCTGAGCTGGGCCACCCAGGAGCTCAATGGCACTGTGACAATTTGGACAATGAGGAGGGATGGCAAAGCCACCTCTGCACTCGCTGTGTGCAACCACACATGTGCACTGCCACAAATACATCTATATGTCTTTATGGGCATGGATATCTGCCTGGATGCATGCTGAAGAGCAACGAATGACTCTGCTTCTCCCCGAAGGCTGAGTGCTTATCCATTTATTGTTGCTGTTCTTGGCCTATCACTTTCTGGTTTATTATCCCCCTGGATTTATTCCTTTATTTTATTTAATGCATTGAAGAATTGATACACTCAGAGCATCGGGGCTTAGAGATGCTTTTAGAGCCACCTTGGCAGATGATTGTGCAGGCTGCAGGTCTTGTTTGCCGGTGCTGCTGGGGTAGCAGAGCAGCATGATGGCAACAGGTGGTCACTGCCAGAAGAAGCAGCACTGTCCAGCCTCACCCCCCACCATGACATGTGAACAGGGGCAATGTTTGTTTTAGAGGCAGTCAGCACAGAGATGAGGACTGTGAGGACACCTCTGGTTTTGTTTCTTGGAGAAATAGCCTGTGAGGTAATTGCTGTTTGCAGAAGCTTGGAGGTGAAATAGAGGTGCTTAGTCTGAGTTAACAAACTAAAGCTGCTGTCACTGCAGATCTTGGGAGGGAAAAAAAAAAAAATTGAAAAAAAAAATCAAGGTAGCAGGTCCCACAGGATCTACAGAAGAGGGAAATAAGGCTGCACAAGATCTGTTATGGCATTAAGCCCTGTGTCTCCATGGATCCCCAGAGAGAAATGTGCTCGCTGCTGTGGCTTCACTCCCTGCACCCAGCCCCATCCCTCCTGCCTTCCCAGGGAAGCAGCAACATCTGCTGAAAGGCAAGGACACACCTGGGGAAGAAATATCATGGTTTCTCATGGGACATGAAAAGCCACAGCACAGCAAAATTAGTTGCTTGGAGGCGAGGCTGGCCATGCAAAGGCATGCTAAGGGATGCTTCCGCATGCCATGCTACACAGCAGCTCCCACGGGGAGCTTCAAGCCCACTACTGAGCCCAAACTGGAAAGATCCTACATGAAGCCTAGGATGTAGATGAGCTTTCAGCAGATGTTGCATAGCATGTAGGAGAACCATTGTTCTCAGAGGTAAAAGAAGTCATTCAGATGCCCCTCAGCTCCAGCAGCCCAAGAAACCAGAGCAATTGCAAGAACAGGCTGGAGCAGCACTCATCACTTCATGGCAGGGTTGTAAAGCAGGAGGAGAGGGCTGCTTTAGCCCATGTGTCAGCCGCACACAGTCATCAGCCTGCTGCTTCCAACAGCTCCCAGGACTATAGAGCTGGTGCTTTACTGGCTCCTGGTACTAAGACTATCAGCTATCATTACAACAGGGCTTCATGGATGGGCGAGAAAAGCATGATCCCAGCAGCGTCAGGCAGTAGATCCTGCTTGGATCACTTCTGTAGGCAAAAGTACTTTTAAGCCCATCCTGGGATTCTGTGACCTGAACTCATGATGTTGGATCCCTGGCACTGTCTGTATTTTAATGCCCTGTTCTCTCAGTACCCACACCCTCTGTCACCCTGTGGGGGTCTCTCTGACCAGCAGATCCAGCAGTCAGGAGCATCTCTCCTTCATCAGTCAACCCAGCTCCCCTGAAGGCAGTGGAACTCTACCGACTCACACATTCAGAGCCCCTGCAGCAAGGGAGAGGAGCGTTAGTGCAGGTCTGGACATGGCCAAGTTCCTCGAAAAGGCCACCCTACCCGAAGGTGAAGGAGACTCCTCAGACCCCCAGCTCTGAGGACCCAGATCAAACAGAGTTTACCCTCAGATCCCACACAGAGGTGCAGAAAAGTGAGTGAAGCTGCAGCAAACACATTACACTCACATCATTGCACCTTCTGTTGAAAAGCCAGACTGGACAAACAGACTGACGACACTGCTAGCACACTGCCGAGACCAACAGCATCCCATGGCCGAAGCAGCTCCATTCTCCCAGAGAACCTGCATGCAAGCTGCGACACCCCCAGAATGTGGAAGACCAGCACTTGCTTTTGCTATACAGCCTGCTAACACTGTTCGGAGCTATTTAATGTTACAGAGCCCGAAAAAGCCTGGAAGTTCAGTAAATCATGTTTTGGAGCTCCCAGGAGTTGTTTGTTCCTTTCCATGGACTCAGGTGATTGCTCTCTTGTGGGCACAATGATCTCTGCTCAACCCCCTTCTGTTCTTAAATGCTTACATTAACTGGGCAATCAAGCAGCAAAGTGTGCTTCCAAACACCATTCTACAGTACAAAAGTCCTCCCCAAAGGAGATTCTGCCTTGGTGTCTGGTACATAGAGACCCAGTAGGCACTAAGCCCTGCCAAGATAGAAGAAAGTCAAATAAGGGCTCAAGAGGCCATCGCTACCCACAGCTACATCTGCATTGCTAGATCCTGGCAGCTCCCCAGGCTCCAGGGCTGCACCTCACCTACACCCCAGCTCCGTGGCAGCATCCTGCCTCCTCACACAACAGAGACCTTCAACCTATGCTGGATGCCAAGTGCAGAACAGTCTGACAAGTCCCTTGCTCAGGATGCTAAAAGTGTGCCCAGCGGTTTTCTGGACAGACCTTGGAGAAGGCAGATCCTGTTATCAGAGGTATAACATCTGGCTGGACCACAAGTGGGAAGGTTCCATCACGCTGAAGGACCTTGACACACATCAAGTGTGACATCATCGAGGCCGCACCTCGAGTACTGTGTTCAGTTTTGGGCCCCTCACTGCAAGAAAGACATTGAGGCCCTGGAACGTGTTCAGAGGAGGGCTACGAAGCTGGTGAGGGGTCCGGAGCACAGGCCTTATGAGGAGCGGCTGAGGGATCTGGGATTGTTCAGTCTGGAGAAGAGGAGGCTCAGGGGAGACCTTATAGCTCTCTATAACTTCCTGAAGGGAGGTTGTGGTGAGCTAGGGGTCGGCCTTTTCTCTCGTGTAGACAGTGATAGAACTAGAGGCAATGGTTTCAAGCTGCGCCAGGGGAGATTCAGGCTGGATATTAGGAAATATTACTTCTTGGAAAGGGTAGTCAGGCACTGGAATGCACTGCCCAGGGAGGTGGTGGAGTCACCGACCATGGGGGTGTTCAAGAAACGTTTGGATGTTGTGTTGAGGGATATGATTTAGCTATGAAGTATTGGTGATGGTTGGACTGGATGATCTTTTAGGTCTTTTCCAATCATGATAATTCTCTGATTCTCTGATTCTGATCAGTATGGAGTGCGAGTCCCCCACGTCCAGGTCTCCAACATGACCCTGCAGCATTTCCATGAACTTGCACAAATCTCTGAACTGCCCAACCGGAAACTCTGGGGAAATGCCCTTTTTTTTGCCCAAGGTCAACATTTTTTTTTCCCCAAAATGCCCCAAGGCCAAACCCCAAACCCAAAAAGGTATTTTGGGTTAGTATTGCTCCTGCCTAACAAAAGCCATCAGCAGCCAAGAACCCTCAGAGGTTCCTCACCAGCTTCGGACACGGACAACTGCACTCCTCACTGTGTGGATGCTGTGAGCACCGGGTGGCCAAGGCTGCAGTGGGAATAGCTACTGCCCCTTCCTGAGTAAAGAGGAGGGAGATTGCTGCAAGCTCAGCTCCACAGCCTTGCTGGCAGGACAGAGGGATAGAGGTGTGGAGGGAATAGCTGCTGGCAGTCCCCAGGGGAAAGAGGGGTAGGTGAGGGAGATGAGGTGCTGCTCATCTGCTCCCAACTGCAGGATGTTCACTCACTCACAGGGATAACAGCAGATTGACGGAGTAGGAGCTAGTTTCAGCTCTAGCTAGGGAAGGAAGAACAAAAATCGTCTTGATGTCAACAAACACAGACAGATCGGAGTGGGCAAAAGACACACCTGACACCGGGCTAAGCTCTCTGCTTCAAAGCCAGTTAAATGGCAACCAGCTAAGCTAGGGAGAGAACTGCAGAGCAGCTCCAGGAGCCCCAGCACAGCCGCTCCAGGCAAGAGGACAGAGTTTATGCTGGCTTTCCTGGCATATGCAGATCCCGAGCCCTGCCCCAGGAGCTGGGCTGCTTGTCTCAGTCATACCATCAAAAGGACCTCAAGACAGTGTTGGGCAGCAGGTCAGGCTGCCCTGTCCCCGAAAAGGGTCTGCAGGCTTGAGAGCCATGGTCAGAACACTGCTGAGAGCAGAGCCAGGACAAGGACTTCAGGGATGCTGATCCATCAAGGCCTGGCTGTTTCAAACCCACGTTACGGGTCACTCTTCAGGTCACCACAGATTCTCCTGAACTCCACAGACCTCCCCTGACTCTGCTCAAGGTCTGGCCCCGCACCCCGGCGCAGGCAGCCCACTGCCACCCTCCACCCATCCAGCAGCTCTCTTCATTTGTCTTTATGCCTTGAATCCTTTCACTAAATGGCACAGCTCTGCACTCAAAGCTGGAAAGGAACAGCCTAACGGCCATTAAGTTCCCCTTCAGAATATTAGATTCAGATCCATCAATTTTACTTTGTAGAGAATATTTGCAGTAAAATCAGAGCAGTTCCCAGGCGCCTGACAGCCCAACAGTGTTTTCTTCCTAAGAGCAGCTGTTCAGAAAACACATCGGCTCAGGATTTACTGACAGTTGGCAATACGAGATACTTCAGAGCTACGAGCCAGAGGATGCCACTCTCTTCTGTCACCCATGTCAGCTTCCGTGAAGAAATCACAGAGCCGATTAAAAAAAAAAGTCTGCTGCTATAACCCACCAGCTTTCCAGCATCCGCCCACGGCCTGCCATCGCTCCAGCCCTGCCCTCACAGAGAAAGTGCTGGTCACTGGTGTACAGCCCACTTCATCCCCACTGAGGACTGGGAAGGCTGCCCCAGCATTGCTGCAGACAGTGCAGCAGAGCTGGCCAACTGCTAGGGGGAAAAAAAAGAAAAGAAAAAAAAAAAGAGCAGATTTCTCTGGCAGAAGCACAGCAAGGAAGGCAGCAGGACTTGCCTACATCACCCAGCCAGTGCCACCTGCAACAAGTGAACGGCACATGGACGAGAGCAGCCAGCCTCTTCGCAGCCCGGGGAGCCAGTTGGCAGGCAGACAGCATGGTTGTGCATCCCCTGAGCAGGGCCAAATCCTTTCCAGGGAGGCCTGCAGGTTGGGCGGTTTACCCGTGCAACGTGTTTACAGCTTGCAGAAGTGACGCCGGGTCCCTCCCTTCCCCTCCTGGAACCAGAGCCATGGGGAGCAGTCCTGAGCATGTGGAATGGTTTGGGTGGGAAGGGACCTTAAAGATCATCCAGTTCCAGCAGAACCACCCGCAGAGTGAAACCACAGGATACTCGCAGCTCCGCCACCTCCCAGCTGCAAACCCAAGGACCGGCACACTCCTAACAGCAAAGAACACCACCAGATTCATTTTTCCTCCTTATCTTGCAGGGGCCTCGCCCCAAACTGGGTGTTACTGGGACAACAAGTTCCCACTGGGAGCAGTGGTTCTGTTCAGCTCAAGGCCCGTGCCCCAAGTTGACAGGTACAAACGGAGCTAAGCGATCGGAGGCCTTGAGTGCCTTGTTACAGCACCGCAGCCCCAGCTCGGGGTGACGAGGCACTTGCAGCATGTACAGAGGGAGACTCGGCAAGTAGGCAGAACCGGAGTCGCGCTTCCCCCCGTACCAGATTTTACCTCCTCTGGTTTTCGGGCAGATTCATGGCAAATCATAATAGCTGGTAGAAAGCAAAACATCTGTGGGGACAGCAGGAAGGTAAAGATGGGAGTCGAGTGCTGGGGAGCCCCTGACTATTGTCAAACCCACACCTGCCGCTGCTGAACAGCTTTTATCCTCACGTTTAACACGAGGCTCTGCACCAAAAACCCTCTCCGGCAAACCCAGAGCAGAATTCCCTCTGCCATGGGCAGGGCTCGCCCGACACTCCCAGCATCTCACGCAGAGTTCCTGCAGCTCCAACTCTTCCCAAAGGGGCTGAGATTTAAATTACACCAGCTCCTTCATGGGAGCTACTTGGGCTTTGGTGTTTTTGTCCTAAAGCTCTATTCAATTATCCCCTGCTTCTGCCCA
>WHYT01013222.1:33663-44936 GCA_009806455.1 Tetrax tetrax
TCTTCTCCTCCCTCCTTTTCCTGTTTTTCCCCTTCTTAAATACGTTATCGCAGAGGCGTTATCACAGAACATTCTGCTACCAATTGGCTTGGCCTTGGCCAGCAGCAGGTCCGCCCTAGGCCCGGCCGAGTCCACTGGACAAAGGGGAGCGACTTCTAGCAGTTTCCTACAGAAGCTACCACCTTAGGCCCCCCCTTGCTAAACAAAACCAGAACATAGCTATAGGAGGACTGGTGGGTAAGATCTGTCACTTGGAGCATGTAAGGTGGCCAGGAAGGCAGCTGCCTCTCTCATCCTATTTCTACAACAGATGCACCCCCCAGCTTTTGCGGGTTGGGACACCCGGGGGTGGGAGGAGTAGCAGTTCCCAGCAGAGATCTGGAGGATGGTGCCAGGGCAGAGCTGGAGAGGAGCTGCTCCTCTGTAACACAGCCAAAGAACAATCAGAGTTTCACAGCCTTTTAGCGGCTGCTTCACATATCCAGCTTGGATCATGTTTGCTCCTTCTCCCCTTTCTGGCTGGCCTCAAACCAGCTTTGACATCCTCCCTTTGCTCCTACTCTTGCAGCTTCTCCTGGCTGCATCTGAGTTACTAGTCTTTTCCTGCTACAGATTTGCATCATCTTGGTGACGCAGGCACATGCAGATGGGAGCACACGCAGACGGGAGCACACATGGACGGGACCACACAGTACTGGGCACTGCAGAGGCACAGAAAGACAAACACACCTGACTTGTGTGCCAAGATGCTCAAGGACAACACAAGAGACAACAATGAAGGGCAGATGGACAGAGGCTCCAAGGAAAGCATTGCCCTCAGGGGAGTCCCTTGTGATGGATCGGTGATGGTCAGGTACCACAATTCCAGACACAGCCTAAGGAGGGTCCAAACCCCACCAGCAAGCACCTGAAAAGCTGCCATTACCTTTTCCCTTCCTTTAGCCACCCTCCATCTAATTTAGACTCCAAATGGCTTCTGCCTGAAATATTTTCTCAGTTAACTGTTCTGTATCTGAAGTACCAAACGCTTTTCTCAGAGATGAATTTCTCACATCTGCTGCATTTTCCTCACTCACAGATTCCCCAAAGCTGTTTCACAGAAGTATTTGGGCTCTCTGGCAAAATGTATCCCAGTTGGCCTGAACTGCCTGCTCCTCCGCTTCTGCTACTCTTGCTATTTGTGGAAATTTTGCATTTTAATATATGTGCCATTATTTTGCCAGTAACAGAAATTTCACTTAAAGGTCTTCAGCTTGAGAGACTGGTTTCATTTCCGTCTTCATTTGAAAGCAAATGCTGTGTTTGCTTTTTTTCCACTGTCCCTGGATCTTACACACTGCTCAACAGAGTAACTGTCAAATTCCTTGAGCATCCTGTTCATTGTATTATATGGGTCTACTCTGATATATCAAATATTTCCTGATTAAATTACCCACAGTTTTATCAGGGTGGTGAGGCTCAGGTGTCTCTTGGTCTCCAGGCCTGAATAATTATGGACAAAGCTTTTGCTCCAGTGATGCACATACAATCCAGGGCAGGAGGCATCTAAATGTGTAATGTCTAAATGTCATCTAAGTGTGTATCCAGGGCTGTGAGATGCTTTTAAGGAGATGAGCCAGGTATCACCCTGCAAGCACATGAGCACCGCAGGGCTTCCAGCACAGTCCCAGACTGGGGCCAGAAGGACAGAGGTCACTTTGGAAAAATAAAAAAATTTTCCTTGTGAAATAGCCCTCCAGATGTCACATAAACCAGCCTGAAAAGTCACTTTGAACTTGCCTTGGCATTATTTCATTTCTTTTATACTGCAATTTGTTAGGAGGTGAAAAGTTCTGTGTTGGAATGAAAAGGAAGAAAAAATTCCTCCCCTTTTTTCTCAAAGCATTTATCACAGCTCTCCTAGACATGGCCCAGCACAGGGGCTCCTGTCTGTGGTCAACAGGGGACACCTCATAAGACACCAGGGAAGTCCAGCTGTTATGGAGCTGTGTTGCTACAGCGCAATGACAAATTCCTGGCCCAAGCAGACCATCAGCAGTGGTGTGACATTGCGAGGTCCCTGCCCACCAGCCAGCTGAACTTCAAAGCAGAGAGCACTTCACCACACCAGCTTAGAACTGGACTCAGAGCACCACATAGATTGAAAGAAACTTCTAGAAGAGTCCAGTCCAGCTGTCCCACCCAAAGCAACACCAACTTTGAAGTTAAAACTAAGTTGCTTGGGGCTTTGCCGAGTCGAGTTTTGAACATCCTGATTCGAATATTTCAGCTTGCCCAGGGAGAGCTCTACAACATTGTGTTTCAGACTCCTAGCTCACAATGGATCTCATTTTATCAACAGTCTTACCCCAGAGGAGAGGAACTTCCCAGACATCACTGCACCACTGCGTTACAGGATGGTCTACACACCTTCAAACCAGAGCAAGAATCCAAATTGTGCCGAAAAATCTTACAGCCAGGACAGGAGACAACATAAACCAACACGGTGAGCAACAACTAACCTGCACACTTCTTTACCTCCTGGATGGTAAACACAAGGGGAGCCCAACTGTTGTTAGCTCGGTCCCAGTTTAGCCAGTACAAGAGGTCACATCTCCGAGCCACCAAGGACTTCGCTTGGTTCATGGAGGCTCACAAGTGCTGCAGACACTTCCTTATTTGTTTTTACTCCATGAAAGAAAATGAGCTCTTGAGCCGCGGATGTGCAGTCAATTGATTCATACATCACTGGGGAGAGGCACGACATTTCTGCAACACGTTCTGTGCAGCAGCCGTGAGCTGCAATGCGGTGTCATCAGATAAATCTGTTACTCTGTGCTGGAAAACCATTTGGATTGCACTCAAATTCTCACCTTCCAACTAGGTTCCAGGCACTATTTTTGACTTACAACAATCAGGAGCCATTTAATAAATTCCCACTGGAGAGAGGCCTCGGTGCCTTCTCTCTCACAAGGCAATTTCCAAGCTGTGTTCTGCAGGAATGCCCTCTGGGAAGCCTTGCTCTCCGGGTCCTGCTATACCTTGCACAGCAACAGTTCTTCAGTGGGGTGCAAACACAGTTCTGCACAATCAGCACGGGTTGTGGACCTGAGCGTACTCCTCCCTATCCATGCCTCCCCTTTCTGACCATGGCATGCACTCATGTCACGTGTGTCAAGATAGGCAGAGAAATAACTAGGTGGCACAGGAGCTGTATCCATTAGGAGATGGTTGATCCCAGGCGGAAAGTTCATCCCATGAGCTCCTCCAGAAGCAAAGACCATTTTTGTGCAGAGACCACTGAGGTGGCTGCTCAGGCTCCTTTCCCCATGTGCTTAAGTGCCCCAGCTCACACCCAAGGCTATGCTGCATCAGGCCCTAGAACAGCCCTTCCACCATCTTCCATTTGGTTTGTAGCCCTCGGGAAGGGGGTGAAGACCCTGGCTTGGATGTATTTACAGAAACCTTCAGGCAGGAGCTTGAACGCAGCTACTCAGTGCTGTACAACATGGAGCCAAGCCTCCAGGCGCCCGTCCAACAAGTCACGGATCTGCAGGTGGCCCTTGTCGTAATCAATCCCCCTCACAGGGATGTCTCAGATACCCTGCTCCAACATTTGGTAGCTGTGCTGAGCCTTTACAGTCTGCTAGGCAGAAAGAGAGAGGAAGAAAAAACCCCAGGAGGCTTCACAGCTCACAGATAGACAAACCCAGGATGAGACGCAGGTATCTCACCAGCCAAGCCAGCAGTCACTGACTCGGTCTGCTCTCCTCTGAGCAACACCGTGCTCTGGGTCTGTTTAACCATTACCACATACTTAAATAGTTGTCTTGGCTGACTAGGGCCTCGCTTTCCCCCAAGGAGTCTGCATGCTCTTTCCAAGGCAGCTCAAGCCTGGCTCTCCCCAGGCTCAGCTGGCCCAGACCCTGCCAGGGCTCTGTTCCTGCCAGCCTCTGTCGGTCCCTGCCAGCTCTGCTCAGCGGTTTCATGCATGCCTCCAGCATGGCTTTCAAGGCAATTTCCCTCTTGGCAGAAGCCACGTTGCTACCAGTGCTGCTATTCTTGGCTTGACCTGCCCCGTCCAGATGTGGACTGGTCCACACAGATCCCCTGCAAGCCCCAAGGTGCTCATGGGACCCAGCACTGAAACGCGGGCCCCCACCGTCACCCCAGATGCAGCCTCCAAGCCACGTCCCACAGGCACCACTTCACCTACATTTCAGCCCAAGCAGGGGATGGCACCTCAGGCTTAGAGAACAACCTGGACGACCAATGCACAATCCTCATTTAGCCCTGGAGGCACCTCCACTTTGGGTCACATAATTCTAGTCTAGGATACCCTTTACAGTGTGAAGGAGGCTGAACTCGGAGGAAGTGGCACAGAGGGCTGCTCTGGAAAGGTGACTCACCCTCCCAGAGTCAACTTCGAGCTGCCTGATTCCATCATCTCCCCTCCATGATGCCTTGGCACTAAAGTACCCATGGTATCGTTCCTGGATGCCCAACACCTTAACATTTCCTTGGTTGGACCGTGATGGGTCAGGAGTAGTTGAGCTAAGCAGAGTCCCAGTAATGAGCTTTCAGACACCCAGCACAGCCTAAAGAAGGATAATTGGAGGTAGACCTGGCCTGACCCATCATGGAGGCTACCAGTGAGGATCTGGAGCCCAAAGCGACCCTGGGAGGCACCATCTTCCAACTCCCAAGACAAGCACACTGTGAGCCAGGATAAGCCAGTAAGTTATTTTAGTGCATGTCTCCTGTCCCTAGCACCTCTCATACTGATGTATATTAAATAACATCTTCACATGGCTGACTGGGATGTAAATAACCTGCTCGAGTCACCAGCATAGCTACCTGTTTGTGCTTTGTCCCAACGGTGCCATCAACAGCTTTGGGTACACGTTTTTTAAAAAATAAACTTTCTAAGCAATCTAAAAGGAGAAATACCTAGAGCTTGCTGGACTGTGACTGGTGCTGGCCATGGCCACGAAAATCTCCTCGTCATCCAACTGCATCTCTTGTCCCTCTGGCCAGGGAACAGCTTTTTAACTCAGGGCTCTTCTCACAGACTAGATGTCCCAAAGCCACTTTGTCTTTACAGGGCTCAGGGATGACATTGGTACTTGGAGAAGCCTTCTCTGAAAAAGAGATTACCCCAGAAGATACTTGGCCACAGCCCCGAGTCACTGCCCCACCACACTGCCCCTGGCTGCAGGATGGCACCCCCACAGTGCCACAGAACCACAGAATATCTCACGTAGGAAGGGAGCCATAAGTGTCCCAGGGTGGTTGCAGAGGATTGAAGGAGCTGGAACATCATATTGACCCCAAGGCAAACACCAAACAATGAGTTTGGGAGAAGCCACATGGGAAGGCAAAAGTCAACATTTTGGAAATCGTGAGACCAGTGATGACAAAAGCTCCTCAGCCCCCCTCGAAACATCTAGACAACAGCAACAGGAATTGTGGCATCAAATTGCAAAATGGAACAGTGAAAGCAGGGACCACTGGGCTCTTGTCAGGGACATACGGTCTTCTCCAGAATACTCCTGGAAGCAAAATAAAGGTAAAACATCAAAGAGAAGAGCAGGCTGGGCTTCACCAGAAGACATCACACCACTGAGTAGGCTCTCAGTCACTGGAGCTGCACCGACCTCCATGAGTCACAAAACTTGGCACAACATCCCAGTTGATGGAAATGTGTAGAAGGAAACCCTGCCATGGTCCAGCAAAGGGCAGCCACAGCCACCATCTTCAATAGATTTGGTCATGGAAAATCTGTAATTTACAGGGAAAACTGTGACTGTTATCTCTAATGCGATTTCTACCCTAATAATATATGGCATGAAGGCTGGAAACTCACCAAAGGTGCAGATGGATGTCAGAGCGCTGCTGAAAACAATGAACTGAGGGAAACATGAAAGGTCAAACCATATAAATCTTTCCCAATCACTGAGATTCATTGCAAAGACCAGGAACTTATTATCTCTAGAGTTGTCCAGGAGGAAAAAAGGAATCTCTGGAGGATGGAGTAAAGGTAGACCAGCTGCCATGGCAGCCTTTGCAAAGGAGCTGTAGAGCAGCACGTGAGGAGAGAGGTGTCTGTGAGCTACCTACCATCAAACATGGCTTGGAGAGAGAAACCTTCAGGATGTAGGGTGTGAAGAGCATCTCAGAGGAAAGAGAAAAAGGAGCCCTACTCAGCCCTGAAATGAGCCTCAGCAGCATCAAAATGACTCTCATTCACTGACCATCTTCAACAATGGATTCTCTTCATCCATCTTCCTCTTTGAAAAGGCAAAGGACAAACCCAAAGGGTTGCAGAGCCAGGTTTGACCTGGCTGCAGAGAGACTTCGCTGCTCAACCTCTTTGTTTTGGAGAGCAGAAAGGTCTCCTGTCACCTGCAGAAGCCAGAAAAGGTTGATTATGATCACAGAGAGAGGATCTGGAAGTGGTGGCAATACCACGAAAGGAGAGCAGGAGCCAGACAGAAAAGGTTTGAATTTGTTGCCTGATCCTGTTCTGCTTGCATTGCAGCAACACGATGTTGTGGCGCAGGACAGGCTGAGGAGCAGGCAGAGGGGACCTCTCATCCCAGGGGCAGGCTGGTGTACTCCACTGTCCTGGGGTAGCGCAGGGCTCACTATCCCACTTGTACAGCCAGGAGTCCAGAGGGGAACAGGCTTAGCCCAGGATGGATGGAGTCAGGGAAAACCACCCCTATCCAACTGCAGCCAGCCCCCCAAAACCTCCCACACTGCAGGGTGGTGGTGGTGGCACCTCACAAGGCTCAAGGCAGGGCTGGATCTGTAGCAAGGCAGAGCAGAAACAGCAGGAGAGGTTGTTTATTACAATCATGGTCACTTAACTGGCTTAAATGAGTACTTAGGAGCTATTACAGTGAGTCTGTGTCTAATCCGAATACACAGTGCAGGAGCCATTGCAGGCAGGCTAAGAATTAGCTAGCAAAGATAAATGAAGAAAGATTAGAGCCTGGAGATGACCAAGGAGAATATTTTTCAGTTTCAGGTGGTGCACAAGGAAAGTCCGAGGAGTTACCCGAGGAGCTCATGGCTAACCATCCCATCAAGTACCGTGTGGCCAAGAGCTCCCCAGTTCCCCGAACCCTGCAGCGCTGGGTGTCAGCTTCAGGACAGACCAGACTGGAAATCAGTCAACATCAGCTCATTTGAGTGCCAAACAGAGGGGGCAAGGACCAAGATAAGTCACCACACTGAAAGAGTTGTTCCAGTTTCTGTTGGATTTATAAGTTGCTCATAAGCAAGATTTGAGCCGAGGTGTTCACAGGGCAGGAGCATCCCTGATCTGATCCAGATATGCGAGCTCACATCCAGCCAGCAAAACTCCAGAGCTACCCTGGCCAGTCCTGGATCCTGCAGAAGCCACTGCTTTCAGCAAATGTGAGATTTATTTATAACAACAGTAATCACAGAGTTACAACAGCAGGAGAAATGGGATGAGCTATGAATATTCCTAACAAAACCTCATAGCCCAGGGCCAAAGAGCAAAATCTTGTGGGAATGGCTTGTGAGTAACCAATTCAGGTTTGATTTTTCCATGCATATTAAAAAATATGCATGGAAAAATCAAAAAGGATGTTTTCATCCTGAAGCCTGTATCTTCTCCAAAGAGAAAGACGTCAAGAACGGAAGGCTATAACTGTACTGATGTTCATATCTGACAGCAAGGACTTCTGGAGGCAGATGGAAGGGCCCAGCATCTGAAAGTCAGATCACATTCATCAAATTTCACGCCTGAATTTTGGGACCAGACCCTCAAGTCCCTGAAACCTGGCCTGACTTCTGGTAACACAGCACCAGAGAGAAAGGGCATCCCTTGTCCAAAGCAACCACAATGCTTCACTGTGTGTGTACAACCCTTCCTGCTCACACAGAGCACCCCAGGAGGGGGGAATCACATCCCCAGGTGATCCCACCTCTTAAGTCCGGCTTATTTCTGAGCTCGGCCCTCACAAAGCCTAGCTTCATCAGCACCAGTTACTCCAAATGAGTGTCCTGGTTTTGGCAGGGATGGAGTTAATTGTTCTCTCAGTAGCCGGTGTGTTCTGGGTTTTGTGTGTGAAGAATGTTGATAAACACCCTGATGACAGAGTTGTTGTTAATGAGACCACGGACATGTCTGGCTTTCCAAGTCTCACTAATGTGCAGATGCAGGAAGCTGGGAGAAAGACAGAAAGAATAATTGACCCAAACTGTCCAAAGAGAGTATTCCATGCCATAAACGTCATGCTCAGTATATAAGTGGGGATTGCCCATAGGAGAGGGCATCCTTGGCATCCATTATCCTCATCTTCCACCTTTCTTCTTGCTCACTGGCATCATTCCCTCTCCCTTGCTGGCTCGCTTTTGCTCCTTTGCTTGATGCTCAGTTTTGTTTCCACGATCGCTGCTCAGGATGGGCTGTATTGGTCATTCGGACATCAGGTGGTGAGAAATAGTGCATTGTTCATTTTGTATATTTTAGTATCCTTATATTTTGTTATTATTGTAGTTTCCCTTTGCTATTCTAGTAAATTATCTTTATCTCAACCCACGAGTTTTCCTTTCTTCCCAATTTGTCTCCCCCGTCCCCCTGGGAAGGGGGAGGGTGAGCGAGAAACCGTGTGGTGACGAGGGCTAAACCACCACAGACGGCAGCTTCCTGATGAATCCAACACCCTCCTCTCCATCACGCCATGTCCTCAAGCACGCCTCATGAGGTCAGATTTGTCAGAGGCCACGAAGGATATGTGTTTATCACTCTGACACCGCTGAGATGAGCTAAGGGAGCCCGTCCATCCCAGAGGAGTCACACACTAACAGCTCAACTGTGCGGGGGATGCAGAGGAGGCCACCATTCTCAGCTCGGTCTCAACTGCGTTTGCCAAGTACAACACCGTGTGCTAGGCAGGGAGCTCCCTGCCATGCCGGAGCAATGCAGAGCTGCACGGAGGGACAAGCCCACCACAGCCTGTCGAGCACCAAGCAGCCAAGGTGCTCCAGATGACTGTCACCTTCTTCCCACCTCATTGCTACCAGAAGGCCTCTCGATTACCCTGCCATCTTGAGAAAAAACAGGAACAAGGAAAATTCAACCTTTCAGGAGTGACAGCAAACTCCATGAGCATGTGTTAAGTCTTCTGCCTGGGAAGTGACTCAAAGCTCATGCCCTGTCTGGAGACAAGATCTCATCGTGCTCAGAGACAGCCATGGGGAAACCATACCAGGGAGGACGACATAAAACCGGCCAGGGCTCAGTGCTCTGCCCAACCTAGGAAGGCCACCAAGGCTGGTACTCCAGAATGAGCCTCCCCTGCTGATCTGCCCTGCACAACCCTTACCAGCATTCAATGGGGAGCGAAGCCAGGACGTCATTTGAGGGACAAGCATCACAAGATTTAACTTTGTCAATCTAAACCCTGTGTGCCCTTAGTGTCTACCACAACCCCAAGCTTGGTTATGGGGCCCACAAGCCAGCAGAAGCACAAGACAGAAGATGGGTAGTGGAGGGGAATGAGGGGCTGCCAAATCCCCTGGCCTGGGACCCCCGCCACAGCACCGACACTCCCCAACACAGCCTCGAGAGCCCTTTCTCAGCCTTTCCCTACGGTGCCATGCCCCAGAGAGGGGTCAGGGCACAACCCCGCCAAGGGAATGGTGGGTTTGGTGCCAGCCAGGCTCCTCAGTGGGACTTTGCAGCCTTGGTCTCCTCTCCAGCCCAGGGCTTTGGTGCTGGTGGGTGCTCACAGACCTCTGTGCACGCATAGCCAGAAGGGCAAGCTGCCTGGAGAGCTTACTTTTGGGAGAAAAGCAGCAGAGTAGTTACTGCAAGGAGAAGCTCAAATCTCAGCTGCCTCCCAATGAGCAAATCAATTACTTCTCCCAGTTCCACAAATCAACTTGCCCGAATGGCCAGCTCCTTCCACACATCAGCAGCTACTGGCAACACTGGGGAGCAAAAAGTCTCATCACCAAGAGGCCAACGGCATTTCTGAGGAGAAGCAGGGACAATGTGGGATATGGCCTCGCCCCATTATCTGCTTCCCAAGGACAGAGCATCCTTTGTGTGGGACCAGCATCAGCCCCAGCCTGTCCCCCTGCCCCACACGGCCTGGGTCAGATGAAGGCATCTCACTTTGCTTTAGACATGGTTTAACTTGCACAGCACCCAGGCCTGAGCAGCCCAAACCATCGCAGCCTGGCCAGCAGGAACCCGGCCTCCTGCGTCCACCAGCGCCGCTCCAACAGAAGACTGACTGTGCCAAAGGAACGCTTTAGAGAAGGACAGAAAATGCGGCATCTAACCAAACTAATGCTATCTCCTGGAATTCCCATTTGCCTTGAAATCATGCAGTGTTTTCATAGGAATGTCCAAATGAGAACATTTCTTGGGAACACACCAACACACTTCCCCTTTTGGGTCACATACATCCATGTAAGGAAGTGGAAAGGGTTTCCACAAAAGATTGAAATTTTCCACTGCAAACATCTGTAACAAATGTTGCCACTTTCATCAAAGTTTTATATGAAAAGCTAATTCTAAATAGCTTTAGTGACACATGTCTATTTGTTTGTTTATAGAGCCTCTGCCCAGAAAAATTATTTAATTTCCGGAAAATAACAAACCATCTTTTCAGAGTTTCGGCAAATTCCAGGGGGGGAAGAAAAAAAAAAAAAGGCAATCCAAGTCCAAATCCATGACTGGTACAGGGGCCTAGTGTGCAATCTTGCATCTCCCACTGCAGGATGCTGCCAGCTGACGGAGTGATGGACCAGCGACCCCATGTCCCTGCTCAGGGATGGCAAGCGTGAGCTTGCAGCTGACCCTCATGCACATCCTCACCTGCATCCTCCCTGCTAATCCCAGGCTCTTGCATGCTTGATTTGCTGCAGACTTATTCCCCCTTCCTCCCCAGGCCCTACAGAATCGCTTGGGATAAACGCAAGAACCTGCTTGTATCCAATGAGTAATTGGGCAGCACTTAGCCTCCCTAAGCTCGTTAAACACTGCCACACATCCTTGATAATTGGCTTAGCCCCATGTTCTGGTTTTGTTTAGCAAGGGGGGGCCTAAGGTGGCAGCTTCTGTAGGAAACTGCTAGAAGTCGCTCCCCTTTGTTCAGTGGACTCGGCCGGGCCTAGGGCGGACCTGCTGCTGGCCAAGGCCAAGCCAATTGGTAGCAGAATGTTCTGTGATAACGCCTCTGCAATAACGTATTTAAGAAGGGGAAAAACAGGAAAAGGAGGGAGGAGAAGATGTGAAGCCAGCT